>CAJFCP010025635.1:0-12929 GCA_904066005.1 Synergus itoensis
GCTCGGAATCCGGGGCCTGGCATGGCTATGCAATTCATATACACTCGACTTCCGCAATAGTCACCAAATCCGAAACAGTTGCGCCCGCAATAGTCACCAATTTCCCAACCTCAAATGTCACATCGATTGCGCATGTGTATTGCGCATAAAATAATATTTTTTTAGCATTTTAAACAGCGCGCGGATAGCAACCAATCAGATGTCGAGCGCAGCGCATGTGCAGTGGTATCAAGCGGCAATTGAGAGAACAGCTGGTGACTATTACGGAAGGAAATTGGTGACTATTGCGAAATTGTGACTATTGCGGTGGTGACTATTGCGGGAGTCGAGTGTAGAAACGTCACGACTATCAGAAAAAAACCTTTTTCTCTCATCATCGGATTTTCATCTCTGCCTGCTCTGCCCATTGGGGGTTTTCTACGTAAAATACGTAATTTACATAAGTAGAAAACCATGTAAAATACGTAAAAAAAAACATCGAGTGACGCATCACTGCACAACCCTGGTCACAATGGTCGGTAATATCAGGTAATATACTCGGTTATATTCTCGTTCTCGTTACGTTACTTTTCTCATGGTAGTTGTGTTGTTGACTGTTTTGACCAATAAGCCAAAAAGTATTTTGTTTCTTCTTGATTTTCCAGATTTCTACGATTTTTCCTGTTTTTTGACATAAAGTTCAAGCTTGATCATCAAAAATGTCGGTAAGTTCACTGAGAAATTTATTCCCTAACATGCTAGGTTTTTTATTATCGGATAAAAGTATGTATGTATTTTCTATAACCTCAAAACATATCATATAAATAACGTATAAAATGTCAATTTAATTATAATATGCAGTCTCAAACATTTCCAGAACGTGTTTTTTTATTTTAGATAATATTTCTCGACTTACGATTAATAACCTTAAATATCTACGTTCGGCACAAACGCTTTCATCCTTATTCGTTTATTTAAAATTTGTAGAAATTTAATGTAATTGTTATATAAAAATGTTTGCTCTTAATATATTGAAATTATGGAATACAAAATTCCAAGTCATTAATTATTAAATTTGTAAGCATTCCACTCGAAAGCTTTTTATATTTGTAAAAAGTAATGCTTTCTGTTTTAATCGTTCAGAATTTATATTTAAATGTAGATTTAAACCTTTAAAATGCAAATGTTAAAAGCTGTATAATTTCAGTATGTAGGTACTAAGCACTAAGAGCATGTGATACTTTACCATAAGAGTAAATTAGTTAATTAGTTAAATTAGTTATATATTCATAGTAATAAATATTATTAGCTAAAAATAATACATTCTCTCTGATTAGAATGTAATATTTCAATAAATAGTCAATAAATCTTCGTCTGCATGAGACGAAGGTTTATTGACTATTATTAGCTAAAAATATTTTTTATTATAAATGTATAATTGGTTTAAGGGTGTTGGAGCCAAGTTCTAATCTAAAAATTCGATTTCTTCATTTTACTCAACAAATATTAAATTTGCAATTTTTTCCTTCTGTAGAATTAATCAACTTTTAATTAGAATTATGCGTATAGAGCGAGAAAATATCTAATTCAAATATTTGTTAAGTAAAATGAAAATATTGAATTTTGAAGTCAGATTTTGAATTCTTCGTTTTATGCAAAAAGTATCGAAATTAAATATTTTTTCGCTCTATATGCAGTCTTATATTTTAAAAAAGATTAGCGCTACAGAGCGAAAAAATATTTGTCTATAATTTTTGTTGAATAAAATGGAGAATGGAATTTTAAGCTTAACAATTGGGTCCAACGTCCTTAACTAATTTGCTCTTATGGTAAAGTATCACATGCCCTTAATGAAGAACAATTTCACGTTTAAAATAGAACTTTTTACGATTTTTAATTAAAATTTTTTTCACAGCAACGTCCGGACGATCATCGCAGAAAATGGAATCGGGAGGATTACGAGAGGATCGCCTTGCAGCGACTCCAAGAGGAGATAGCCGAAGAAGATCTTGGGATCCCAAAACAACCTGCAGTTAAAAGAGAATTACTCAAACAAAGAGACTACAAAGTAGATCTCGAATCAAAACTTGGAAAAAGTTTTGTAATTAACAAGTCCACACCGTCCTCGCAAACGGGCGGTTATTATTGCAATGTCTGCGATTGCGTGGTGAAAGATTCTATCAACTTTTTAGATCACATCAATGGCACTAAACGTAAGAAAATTCTCCTTATAAAAATAAAATTCTTGTTTATATCCCTTTTTCCTTCTGAAAGTTCCTTATTTTCGTAAAAACCTTTCCTGTTACCCCTATTTTTGTCTCAAAAACGTCTCTGAGGTTTTACATAGTAAAAATGAAAATATATTTAAGAAATTTAAGAAAACAATTTTTTAAATCTTATTTTTCAGATCAAAGGAACTTAGGAATGTCGATGAAAATTGAACGATCATCATTGGAACAAGTTAAAGCAAGATTTGCCTTCAATAAAAAGAAATTAGAAGAGAAAAAAAAAGATTATGACCTAGAACAGAGAGTTAAAGAACTCAAGGAAGAGGTAAGCTCACTTCTTAATTTATAGGTAAATGTATTTTTACTTTCGTATTTGTTGCATTTCGTGAAAAAAACTTGATAAAGGCAGAAGTTTAAAATTCTCTTAATCTCATGGCATTATTTCTATTTTTTTCAGGAGGAGAAGGTAAAAGAGTATAGAAAAGAGAAGAGGAGAGAAAAAAAAAGGAAACTCGATGAAGAGGAAGATGCAGATGCTGGTCCCTCCGATGAAATGAGTGCCATTATGGGCTTCAGTGGTTTTGGGTCAAAGAAAAAAAAATAGGTTATTGTAATTACTAGTTTTAATTTAATAATAAATGAATTTTAAGACCTTAAAACTGACGAAAAATTTCTTTCTATTGATAATATTTTTACAATATTTTTGATTAATCGCTATAATCAGTCTCAAGTTTCGAGGATACATACTTGTGTATCTAAATAATTATAAAAAAGTATAATATTATCTAATAAAATAAAAAGAATAAGAAAAACAAATTATATATTTTAGTTTTAATCAATTTTCCAAGAATTTTAAAACTTCATCAATCTGTTCTTTAATCTCCTTCATAGAAGTTTTAAACAACTCCTCTTCTAAATGATTAGTTCGTTTGAATTCAGCAGGCGCAAAATTAGATTTCCCTTTGAAATATGGGCACGAATGATTAGCAAGATTTTTGGAAAAATTATCCATTTCCAAAGTTTGCGTTCCCTCGTCAGACAGGAGATTGAAATCGTCGAAAACGTCTCCATCTGGATTACAATAAGTCTCATCAATTGTTTTGAAACTGCTTTCAGAATTCATCTTGAAATAAAATTGCGAAATTGGAGTAAAAGGTGTTCCGTTGCCTGAGGTTTCGGTAATCGAAGAATACTGAGTTATTTTTTCTTCTGGTAATGAACAATCGTTGGTTTCTCTGTCCGTTAATTCAATAATCGAAGAATATTGAACTTCTTTGTCATCTGATAATAGAACTGGGTATAGCGTTTCTTCGCCTAAAAGGCCTGAATACTCCTTAGATAAATTTATAGACGCATTTTCCTTATATTCAATTTGGGATTTGTAGTTGAATCTATCCCGCAAAGCATCGACGTTATTATTTGTTTTTAAAGTCTTCTTTGGCGTTGATCCAGCATTATTTCTCAACACGAAGCTATCGATTGAAGTTACGCTACTTATGGTAGAAAAACATTGTCGACGCTGATTAAGTATTGAAGAACCTGAAGAAATCACAGATTGTGGTTTGGATTCTAATAAAAGAAATAAAAACATCTTTTTATTCTCTTGAAAATTGATTCTTCATTTCAGGGTTCCGAATTGCAATATTGTACAAATTTACGAGCGTAAACTTATGTATCAATATTTTATTGTTCTTTAGATTCTTAATTATATTATATCAATGTAGAAAACTAATTGTTTACCTTTTAGTTCCTTTGCTACCTCTTCCCAACTCAAAGGAGTCAACTTGAAAATATTATCTTCTTCCTCGACGAATTCCATATTGTTTACGTTCGGTCGTAAAATCTGGATTTCGAAAATAATAGATTTACAAAAATTACATTGTAATGCATTGATAGTTTTCAAATTCACTAGATTTTTACTTTTTTAATAATGAGAAAATATTTCTTTTATTTTTCTTTTGGTAAATGATCAGAAAAAAATCGAAAAAATAAGTACATAACCTGAAAATGTGAAAAAATCGGTATGTCGCTTTTAAATGGAAATTAGGAAAAAATTACTGTTCCGACGAAAGTATTTGTAAGGTTAAAAAACGACCTGACATGAAATTAAAAATAAAATGCAAAAATTGTGATTGAAAAGTAAATAAAGAGGTTATCAAAATAAATACAAGTTTGTAAATAAAAATGAAAAAGAAAAAGTCAATTTGCTCACCGATTTCCTTGTCTTCGAGAGCTTTTCTTCTCTATAGAGGTTTTGCCAAAGATTTGAGAGGATAATTCAATTTTCTGCTAGATTATACAGTGAAAAATAGTAATTTTAGCAAAGATTGTAATTTCGTAAAAACGTTACTTTACGGGCTTTACGGTATTTATGATTACGATAGATAATTGTGCGCAAATTCCTAGAATTAAATAACACAAGATTTAAATTTGTATTACTTGCGGCGTCCGCTAGATGGCCAAGTCTGGAATTCACATTTTTAAAAAACATAATCGTAAAATCATTATAAATTAGTTATAATTAATTAAGCGAATAAATTTCATGCATTTTTTATGATTATTGGAAATTGTTTATAAATTTAAATTAGAACTAAAATAAATAATAGATACTAAATGTCAGAAAATTGAAATCTAAAACATCCACTGTAAGAAACGTTCTGTAACTATTTTCTAACTTTATTATAGAAGCGACATTGTTATAGTTATAAAATCACGTTATTATTTTATTACATTCAGAGCTGGGTAACTATTTCAAATGAATTCATTTCAAATAGGTATTTGAAATGCAAAATGCCATTTTCTATTTTGTATTTCAAATAGGAAAAAAGAACCCATTTTGCATTTTCCATCTTAAATAGATTTTCAACCTATTTTTCACTTAAAATACTATTTTCCATTTTTTTTTTTGGTTCTGCCCTGGACAAGTTAGATAATCTCAGATAAAAAAAAAATTATGGAGGGTTTCTGCTTTAATGCATAAATTCTGATTCTGTATATCGAAAAGAACAAAAATATTCCTTTTTGACTTATTATAAAGTTTGCTTGAAGTTTTTGGGTTAATTGAAATCAAAAATAATTATTTTTTAATAAAAGTTACTCAAATGTATAACAAAAATTCGTTGAATAGTACTTTATAATAAAACTATAAGAAAGCAAAGCAAAAAAAAGCAAAACTTTAAAAAAAAAATAAGAAAAGTAAAAAAGAAGCAAACTTTTAACAAAAAAAAAACCTATCGTTCCCTTTATTAGTTACGTAAAAGAAATCAAAATTGTATATTTAGAACTCGACCCAAAATTTGTGTTTACCGGTGTAAAGTCGAAGACATGTATGCCCCTTATTGCGCAAAGAATAATTATTATTCTTTATGAAATTTTACGTAATTATAATTTATAATTGACTTTGGAAATGAATTTAAACATTATTAAAGACAATAAAAATCCATTTTGCATTTTTTACTTCAAATATACATTTTTCATTTTAAATATAAGATTTTCTATTTTCCATTTTAAATGGATTTTGTAAACCTATTTTACATTTTACATTTTAAATACATTTTGAGAACCATTTTACCCAGCTCTAATTACATTTATATAACACTGTAACCCTCTTGTTACGTAAAATTTATATAACAACTGTTACCTTTTCATATATATAACACTTCTGTCACATTTTTTCAAAACCTCTTTTATCACCTTATTGTTACATAAAAGTTCCGTAACTTACACGTAACAAATGTTACGTGTAAGTTACGGGAGGGCACGTCCCCCCCAAAAATTTTTTTGGGGGGCAAAAAGTACCTTGCCCCCCCATGGTCGCCGCCCCTGTAACGTTTACTCATTTAATAAAATTTTATTCGGATGGAGTTCCGAAAAGCGTAAACCTCCAATTTTCTTGAGACTCCGTAAACTTATATGTATTTTGACGCGCTGATTATGAAAATAATAGTTAAAATTGGCGACTAGGCATTCTTCATGGTGTAACCATGAAAAAACCATAAAAATCATGTTTTTTTGCGATTATCTCAGCTAATATGCAAAAAAGAAAAACATGTCTCAAACAAAAGTTATAGACCTCATCGAAATACACATTTTTTGTTTGAAATATTTTTTTCTGCAAGTGATAATTTTCGACTAAATCAACGATACAAGAATTACAATCGTATCTCCATTATTTAGTTTCGGTTTGATACCTACTTATGCTCTTAACCCTTTACCATTTCCTTTGCCATTTTCCTTTACCATTCCCTTTGCCATTTTCCTTTACTATTCATTTTGCCATTTCCCTTAACCCTCGGTCCTTACCCTGGGTCAATTTGACCCATACAAAAATTTTGGTTGTGTATACCTTTATGGAAATTCATAATTTGGCGCGTTCGACCTATTCTAACTATAGTTGGAAGTTCTGACTATACCTTTTAAAAAAAAAAAATTTTTTTTCGATAATTTTTTTTTATTATTAATTAAATTCAAAATTATTTTTTGATCACACTAACAGATTCTGCATTAGTTATATTACATCTCAAAATTTGTTTCAAGTCAATCAGATGAATAGCTATGAAATGGTACGCGATCAAAAAGTGCCAGGGTCAAATTGACCCAGTGTAGGGATCTCGATCGAAAAAATAGGTGTAAGGACGGAGGGTTAACCATTCCCTTTACCATTCCCTTTACCATTCACTTTGCCATTTTCCTTTGCCATTCCCTTTTCCATTTTCCTTTGCCATTCCTTTTGCCATTTCTCTTTGCCATTTCCCTTTACCATTCCCTTTACCATTTCCTTTGCCATTCCTTTTGCTATTTCCCTTTACCATTCCCTTTGCCATTCCCTTTGCCATTCCCTTTTACCATTCCCTTTTACCATTCCCTTTTACCAATCCCTTTTACTATTCCCTTTACCATTCCCTTTGCCAGTCCCTTTGCCATTTCCCTCTGTCATTTCATATTTTTTTCTGTGAGTGATAGTTTTCGACTAAATCAACGATACAAGGATTACAATCGTATCTCTATTGGTTTCGGTTTGGTACCTACTTACGCTCTTCACCCTTTACCATTCCCTTTGCCATTTTCCTTTAACATTCCTTTTGCCATTCCATTTTACAATTCCCTTTGCCATTTCACTTTTACCATTCCCTTTACCATTCCCTCTGCTATTCTCTATTACCATTCCCTTTGCAATTCCCTTTGTCATTTCCCTTTACCATTTCCTTTTGCCATTCCCTTTACCATTTTTTACTATTCTCTTTTACCATTCACTTTACAATTCCCTTTTACCATTCCCTTTGCCATTTTCCTTCACCATTCCCTTTTACCATTCTCTTTGCCATTCCCTTTTCCATTTCCCTTTACAAATCCCTTTTCCATTCTCTTTTACCATTCCCTTTACCATTCTCTTTGCCACTCCCTTTACCATTCCCTTTACCATTCCCTTTGCCATTTCCTTTTACCATTCCCTTTACTATTCCCTTTGCCATTCCCTTTTGCCATTCCCTTTTATCATTTCCTTTGCCATTTCCATTTTACCATTCCCTTTGCCCTTCCCTTTAACCATTCCCTTTGCCATTTCTCTTTCCGATTCCCTTTGCCATTCCCTTTTACCATTCCCTTTACCATTCCCTATGCCATTTTCCTTTACCATTCCCTTTATAATAATTTTCTTTTACAATGATTTCCATTTAGAATGTGAAGACCCGTGGTATAATATGGGTTTTTTAAAAATGAAAATCAATATATTTGATTTTATCGAGAACTATCATTTGAAGAAAAAAATGTTTCAAACAAAAAATGTGTATTTCGATGAGGTCTACAACTTTTGTTTGACACATTTTTTTTATTTTACATATTAGCTGAAATAATTGAAAAAAACCATGATTGTTATGGTTTTTTCATGGTTTCACCATGAAAAATGCCTAGTCGCCAATTTTCACTATCATTTTAGTAATCAGCGCATCAAAATACATAAGTATACGGAGTCTCAAGAAAATCAGAGGTTTACGCTTTTCGGAATTTTATCCAAAATATTTTGGTACTTTTTTTGCTGTGATATTATAAAATCTAGTCATTTCTCTAGTATCAGGACACCGAACCTTTTATATTCAGACCACCTTCAATGCTCCATGCATCTCAGAACATATTCCTCGAATAATCGTCATTAATGTGTTTCCCCCTCCCTTCACTCTCTCCCGCATCAAGATTCATCTCTTTTTCTCTCTCTTTCTCTCTTTCTCTAGGTATCAAGAGAATACTCATCAGTGCACGAGTTCGCGGCAAACTAAGCACATATTCCGGCAACTTCTCCCATATCTAATATCTAATATCTCAAGTACCATTTTATTATAAATAACTAAATAAATTACATCAAGACATTCACTTTTTATACAAAAATAATTTTCTTCATTAAAATCTGCTTTTATCTATCATGCAGACAAATTTCTATTTGTTTATATCTATCCAATAGAGAATAAAAATAAGTAAATAAAGAGAATTAAGTAAACGAACGAAATAAATAAATAACTAAAAAGATAATTAAGTAAACGGACGAAATAAATAAATAAAAGTTTGTTTATTGACTAATTAGACGATAGTGGAAGTGAACTATTGCAATTAAAATAATTACAATTCGTTATGTGTTCAACTTTAGGTGATAAAATCTTTTTGGTTTTTCGATTGAGTGTAGTGAAAAGTGAAAGTGATTTCTGCGACGAAATGATCGATGATTATTATCGGGGAAAAAACAAATAAGTTCCCAGAGGGTGGATGGATATTTAATGGACCAGGAGGCTCGACAGGGCTTCTTCAAACGACCTATCAAGACGTACAGAGGACATTCGAGTCGTTGTAAAAAATTCGGAATGTCGAGGACAACTTTACAGCCAATCGAGGAGTCGAATTCGGCGAAATCAAGTAAGCATAATTAATATTATTATTAACTTCATTAGAATTCATTTTCATTCATTTTTTAACTACCCTGGCGAAAGTTTCGGATAGAAATTCTATACGAATGAATGCGAATTTAATTGGGATTTATTTGGAATTAAAAATTCGGATTGACTTGGAATGAAAACTTTCTTTGCGGATTTATTCAGATTCGGATTGTCTTCAGATTTGGATTCTCCCTCGTTTTTAGGGGTCTAACCGAAAATTATTTTAATTTACATAATTAGATAAATTAATTATTATTAATTAGATTAGATGTGGAATTCATTTTATTGACTTTATTTTATGTAGATTTAAATCTGACAATGTAATTAGATAATTATTATAAATATTTAATAATTAATCTAAATTTCTGTAATTTAAGAATTTGGGTTTATTTATTTCTGTTTCTAGATTGTTAATTGTTTTCTTTATTTTCAGATTTTAGATTATTATTCAAAAGAATTTACTTTCGTGAGAATTTGAATAATTTATTTTAAATAAAAAATGAGTTGCTCTTTTATTCAGTTTTTGCTTCAAACTTAGTCACTGGTTTTCAAAATGAAAATTTAACTGAAAATTCGTAATCCGTAGGTCGTGGAAATTTAAATACCTGGGTCAAATTTTATTATTGTGTGGGTTCCTTGAGATTCTCAAAATTCAACTTTAATAGAGATCAAAACCTTTCACTTATTTCCTCAACTTTCTTTGAATTTAAAATGAAATGTACTACTTTTTATTCGATTCTACAATTATTAAATATTTTTAAAAACAATATTTTTATTGCTGATGATGAGTTTTTACAAAATACATTTAAATTCATATCTATTTTTTTCGAATTTTCTAAAACTCTATCTGGACCACAAATTATTTCTTAAACTTGATTCTTGTGCCATTTTTTCATCAAAATATCTAAGTATGAAAAAATTCGCCATAAATTTTCTCTACTCTTATAATCAAAACTATTTTGTCTAAAATAAAAAAATATATATATATATATATATATATTAGGAAGACCTAATGTGAAATATAAAAATAGATATATTGATAAATATTTATATTTTTTATATATTTATATATCTTGTAGAAAATTTTGATCGGAGATCGGGAAAAATAAAGAAACTGAAAGAAAATTTCAAAAGTGAAAGATTAAGTCACTCAAGTTCAAGATCAAGATTTGTTCTCGAGTTTTGATTGCGTTAACTGTTTCTTTTTTTATTTTGATTTATTATATATTATTATAGAATACATGTGAGCAAAGGTTTATGGGATACGCCTTTTCTTTTACTGGGACATCGCGCACTTTCACTTTTTCTCTTCCACGGAAGTGAAAAGAAAATGATTGGTCGCGGGCAAATCCTCCATTATAATATTATACGGCTCTTACCTTCGGTTTGCCGAGGAAACTCTTATTTTCAAGGGAACTAAGTTCTAAAGAGAAGATAGAAGCACTCATGCATGAGTTCAGTACCATCACGCACAGTTTTTCATTCCAATCAGTTTGTTGAACGTATAATAGAGAAGAATCTTTCCATTGAAGAAATTCTGCACTTTTAAAAACATTTTTAAAATTTCGATAATTTTAAGTTGAGAGAGCAGCCAAAAATAACTCAGTTTTCAGTGAATTCCGTAAAATTTATAGAAATTTTGATTGAAAAGTAATTCTCTTCCTATTGTCAGTGAAAATCCTCTATAATATTTAGTAGAAAATCTTCTTTTCATATAAAGATATGATTAGGACGACTGACAATTCCCGAGATTAAAATTTCCCTATTACTGGAAAGTTCTCAACCGAAAATTGACGACAATATTAAATTTCCGACAATTAAAAAATTCTCGAAAATGGAAATTCACGAAAAAATCTCTGAGAATGTTTGAAAAATATTTTGTAAATTTTCTATAGTCGGGGGTTTTATTTTTCGGGAATTTTCAATCGTCCCATATGATATTAATTAAATTTCAATCCAGACTTAAAGTAATTTATCAATTAAATCTTGTTTATTTATAATATAATTAGCTTGTAAAAAACGTATTAACTTTTCTTCAAAAGGTATTTGTTTAACTCAGGGAAGTGATCATCTCTCAACACTTTTTCTTTATTGATTTTTACACCTCGCGAGTAATTTATCGCTTACTCAATGGCAATATTCTAGCGTAGAATTACGACCACAAGAAGTTACCCATGCCTAAGGAAGAATTTTCCAATTTTTTTTTTTTTTAGGAAAAAGCAAAGATCTATATATGTACTTTATATTTTGTTGTTTATTGTTTATAATTCAGGAAATGTGTGCTCTCTTTACATTTATATTATTATTGTGCTCTCTAAATCTTTTTGCCAAAAAACCAAAGTCCCGAATATGAAAAAATGCCGAAAAAATAATTCCAGAAAACTCAAATTTCCGAAAAATGGAAATTTCCGGAATGTACAATTTCCCGAAATTTCATTTTTCCTATAATATAAAAAATTCGAATTTTCAAAATTCCCGAATATTTAAATTCCCGATAATAAAAATAAATGTTGAAAATTTCTTCAAAATTTCTCCAGAATGTTTGTTTATGATGTCTTTTTAAAACTTCGGTAATCAATGACACTTTTTTATAGAATAAAACCTAAAGTGACCCTAGCGAAAGCTTCGGATAGAAATGCATTCCGAATCAATCCGAATCATTCCGGAATTTGTGTCCGAACCAAACAGTTTCATTCCGATCTAATCCGAAGGAAGTTTTCAATCCGAATTAATCCGAAACCCATTCAAAATCTATCCGAACATTTAATCCGACTGAATCCGAATCAATCCGTCAATCCGAATGAGTCAGAATTAATCCGAACTTTCAATCCGAATGAATCCGATCAATCCGAACGAATCCGAACTTTCAATCCGAATGAATCCGATTTAATCCGGTATATCCGAACCAATCCAAACCAATCCGAATAAATCCGAAAAATTCGGATTCATTCGGATTGGTTCGGATAGACCGGATTAAATTGGATTCATTCGGATTAAAAGTTCGGATTAAGTCGGATTAATTCGGATTGACCGGATTGATTCGTATCCCTAGCGAAAGCTTCGGATAGAAATGCATTCCGAATCAATCCGAATCATTCCGGAATTTGTGTCCGAACCAAACAGTTTTATTCCGATCTAATCCGAAGGAAGTTTTCAATCCGAATTAATCCGAAGCCCATTCAAAATCTAACCGAACATTTAATCCGACTGAATTCGAATCAATCCGTCAATCCGAATGAGTCAGAATTAATCCGAACTTTCAATCCGAATGAATCCGGTCAATCCGAACGAATCCGAACTTTCAATCCGAATGAATCCGATTTAATCCGGTGTATCCGAACCAATCCGAATGAATCCGAAAAATTCGGATTCATTCGGATTGGTTCGGATAGACCGGATTAAATCGGATTCATTCGGATTAAAAGTTCGGATTGGTTCGGATAGACCGGATTAAATCGGATTCATTCGGATTAAAAGTTCGGATTAATTCGGATTGACCGGATTGATTCGGATTCAGTCGGTTTAAATCTTCGGATAGGTTTTGAATGGGCTTCGGATTAATTCGGATTGAAAACTTCCTTCGGATTAGATCGGAATGAAACTGTTTGGTTCGGACACAAATTCCGAAATGATTCGCAAGCTTTCGGATTGGTTCGGAATGAATTTCAATCCGAACCTTCCGCCAGGGATTCAGTCGGATTAAATCTTCGGATAGGTTTTGAATGGGCTTCGGATTAATTCGGATTGAAAACTTCCTTCGGATTAGATCGGAATGAAACTATTTGGTTCGGACACAAATTCC
>CAJFCP010025635.1:52846-91658 GCA_904066005.1 Synergus itoensis
CCCCCCCCCCCTTAATCCGCCCTTGCAGATCGGTTCGAATCGGCTCGTGAAATGAGCACCTCGGTAAGTCGATCGAACCGCTCGAAAGTCGAGCAAATATTTGTATTTTTATGTATATCTAAATATTTTTGAAGGTTATATGGAAACTGATTTATAAATTAGGTTAATAATAAAAAATTACAGTGCTCCCGCGGTTGCAGTTCACTCAGTTGTCGTCTTCCTAGAACTTGGGTTCGCTCCCAAACTTAGATAAGGGGAGGTGAGGAGCCGAAAGGAAGACGCTGCCAGCTCGGCAGTATCGTAGCTGCAAAGGGTGCAGTACCCTAAGTCAGTTTTCACTGTGATTCACTCGGTTCACTCATTCGCGGAAAGTAACCAATCAGACGCAACCCTTTAAAAGCAACCAATCAACCATTTGCGCCATGCGCGACGCATGCGCATCAATGCACATCATTGTGGAGCCCGCAAAGGGAACACTGGTACATACGACCCTGACTTCTTTACCTGCTAAAATCACTCACAAAGTGTCATGACGAACCGAGGCATGACTGCATTTGAGGGAGCAGTGTATATCTAAATATTTTCGAAGGTTATATGGAAACTGATTTATAAATTAGGTTAATAATAAAAAATTAGTTAATTAATCATATAACTCCATACTTTTCTTTACTTTTAAATAATTTCGGAAAAACAACGGTTTGGAAATTAATAAAATAGTGTTAATATTACCAGATTTTTTTATAAGAAGGGAATTCTTTTTGTTGAGTTGTATATTTTCTTTACTTTCAAATCTGTTTTTGTAATATTGAAGTTCATTCTGATCAAATCGAAAGAAATTTTTTTAGCATTATGTTTATTTTCAAATTTAATAAAGTTTTCTAAGTGTATTCAACTTTTTGAAACAGTGTTGTATTCTTATAGAACGAATAATTTATTAAGTAAATATATAAATATTAAGAACTATTTTATTTCTAATAAAACACAAGCAAACAAGTTTCGGAATATTTTATTTCATTATATTTATTTTTAATTCTGATTATTTCTCTGCATTTTTTCATTTAATAAAAACACCGATCTTATTAAATACATTTTACTATCACTATATGCTCTCGGCAATGAGAAAACAGATTAGAAAGTTTTTTAATTTAATAAAACATGAACACACAAAACATATTTATATTATAGATCTGTTTCTACACATTTCTTCTCACAATAAGAAGAATTCCAAATTTTATTCCAGTGTGAAATTAAAAATTCGACTATATATAATATTAGCTTTTTACATTCTCATCAGAGAAGGTATTAGATTTGTGTAAAATTTGACCCCCCCCGTTTTTGTCAAATGTCCACGTTTTGGGACCCCCTGAACCCGAAAAACATGTCTTTACGAATGTGTCTGTCTGTCTGTCTGTGTGTCTGTCTGTCTGTCTGTCTGTGAGTCTGTAGATTTTTAGTTTGTGAGCACGATAACTTTCGAAAGAATTGACCGATTGGATTGGCTTTTGGTATACTCTTTCAGTGTCCTAAAATGAAGGTCAAGTTCGTTGGCCAGATATTTTGGATAAAAATTCAAAAAGTTGGAGCATTTTGAAAATTTTTGATACCACTTTTTTTTTTAATTTAAAAATTCTATGCATGGATATTCGTAGTACTCAAAAAATCGAACAATTCTTCCTAATGACTTTTTTGGATAAAAAAAAAATTGAAAGACATAACATTTTGAAAATCCAAAAAAATGAAATAAAACTTAAATTAGAAGCCAAACAACGCACGATATGAAAAAAAGTCTAAAGATGAAAAATCTTTCTTTTTGAACGCCCCATAGGATAGGCATAACAACTTTTTGAATTTCCTTAAAAAATCGAAAATTCAAATTTTGAGCCAAATAACGCGAGATGCAGAGAATATGATAAGAAACATAATTATTGGTCTTAGAAAGATCTACAAGTTCTCTTTTGGCCATTTTTCAATAGGATGAGTAGTTTTCGTTTTAATCGTGAAAAATATCGTTAAACAGAGCCGAGCGCGAAGCGCGAGGTTTAAATTAAATATTTTAGAATTTGCATTATGAAACTTAAATTGGCACAATATATCAACCCTTCGAGTTCTCGAGTTGCACACAATAAGTTTTTTTTGTGGTGCAACACTTTAGCGATATTTATATATACATATAGGTATATATTATTTCATTATATTTATTTTTGACTCCTTTCAATCATTTAATTTTATTCCAAAGTAGCCATGAGATCAAAATTATTTTATTTTTCTAGTAGATCTTGAATTTGAGCTGCCAAGCTACAGGTGAGCCAAGAGTTTATGCACATTAAACATTCGATTGGACGTTTATTTCGCTTCCTTCAGCGGAAGTTTTTCGCTTTCCTTGCTCTCTTGATGACATTTTCTGATTTTCAAAAACTGACGTTTTATGAGTGGATCGATCGTTTTTTTAAACGATACGATCCGAACAAAAACAAATGAGAACTCGAACATCTTGGCTCGGAAAATTATTTCACAAATTTCGATCGATGTCGATCGATCACGAGCATTTCTCGGCTCGATATAGGTACATCACTACACAGAAATCAAATTTTTTAAAAATATGCCCTATTTTTTATAAGGCCAGTTTTGGGGTTTGTTTCTCTATTATTTGAAGTTTATTTTTACCTTATTTATGATTAATAAAATTGATTTTAAAATGCTCTTAAAATAAGAATACTATTCGTTCCTGATTATTATTACCGCTTGCGGTATTGGAAATCGCCGTCATCTTCGTCGTAATTACCGCCGTTACTGTTATGCCTCTGCTAAGCATAAGGTCTAAGCGATATCCCCCGAAGTCGATGTCTCTTCGATACGAGAGAGCGTTTTCCATTCTGTCTTCTGTACATCTCAGCATTCAGTCTTGTGACATTGTTAAGCGCGTTTCTCCGTGATCGTAGGACCGTTAAAGGTAAATTCGAAGTTAAATCTCGAATCATTCAAGTGTCTGAGTTCCGCCGTTTGACATTGATTACAAATCGTTATGGTGACTAAATAAGGAGCAACACAGATTTTTTAGTGCACCTGTGTTTCTAGAAATTCAAAAATTAGTTCCATTTTAATCTCTTTTTTTTAAACAAAATTCGACATTTAGAGAAAAAAATTAATGTCCTAGATGATAAAATTGTCTCTCTAACAATTTTTTTAAAACATCTTCCAAGTACGTGACTTTTCTTCATTTTACTTTTTCATCTCCTTTCTACTTGTCTGTATCAAAATTTATGAAACGAGTTTCTGAAGTGTTTGTAGTGATTCTCGCAGGTGACTTGAAGTGCCAAACTTTCTAATACAAACTTATTCAAAATTGTTCCAAATAAATTTAGTCCACCATTTGAAAATAAAACATTGAATTTATATCGTACAGTGTAATTTTTCAAAGTAGAAAAATAACTTTTAGTTGCAACGGTACTTGGCTGCTGATAAAAGTTATAAGATATTGACAAATAGTTTAGAAAATTTTGAAAAAAAATTATTCACAAGATAACAAGTCAAATTTTTATAAAAATGAATCGCTTTCTTCGATATTTTCAATTAATCATTCAATTAAACTAAAACTAAGCATTTATTACTAGCTCACCACATAATTGTGGTTATATATATATTAACTACAGTTCCGGTGGTTGGATCTAATAAATCCTGAGGCTAAAAACTATAATTGAATTTATATGATCAAATTGTGCTTAATTAAATTAATTTTTTTTTTCGCTGACGTATTTATTCAATTATGAGTAAAAAGTCGCACTGAAAATAATTCATAAATATAGCACTCTTGAGCACTTTAGATTATACATTACTTTAAGTAATAGTGACTGTAGAATTTTTAGGAAAGTTAATTGAAGTTTGAAGATAAACGATTGGATTTTTAATTAGTTGAGTAGCTGAAAAATAAATTATGCGCTGTAAATCGAAATTTCGTTTACACTTTTAACTGGAAAAAGTAATTGAATTTTCTAGGAATTTCTAACAGCAGTGAAGTGTAAATTGATAATTGTGAATATATATAGCAAAATTTGTTACAGTGATAAACTATCTGTGAAGGGAAAAGATAATAAATAGATTATCGAGATTTGCTCAGATTCGATCAAAATTCCCGACCACGGCAAAACGACGTTCATCCTCTTATGGATTTACCACCGACAGCCTTTACGAGTCAGGTAATTTAAGAAATTGATTTGCTGCATTATGAATCTAATAACGATTGCGCTATAAATTCGTGATCAAGATTTTTTGAAAGGAAATGATAATACGCAATTTCTAATTCTTCTTCATTATCTTTTTAAAAATGTTTCATGCATTTTTAGTACTTTTGACTTTTACAGTTCTATACGTATTCAGAATTTAAATTCTTTTGAATTCTATCGATTTCTCTTGAATTCTTTTCAATTATTCTAAATTCACCTTGAATTCCAGGCACTTCTTTAGATTTATTTTGAATTTTTTCCAAATATTTTCAATTCATCATGAATTCTTATAAACTCTTTTCAATTCTTTTGAATTTAGTTTAAATTCCCTTTCATTCTTCTCAATTCTTTTCAATTCAACTTGAATTACCTGAAATAATTTTGAATTCTGTCGAATTCTTTTAATTTTGTTGAATTCGCTTGAATTAATTTGAATTATTTCGATTTTTTTTATTTTTCCGAATTGTTTGAATTCTGCAATATCTTTAGAACGCGTATAGATAAATTGATGAAATTTGGCATATTTATTCCACTATTTAGCAGGTTGAATTTTTTTACAACAGTTTACCAAAATATTAAGTTTTACAAGTTTCGTGTACTTTTATAATTTTCGTAAAATTCATTTTTTCACTATAATTTCTCAAATATTCAAAATATAAAGTTGATGTAAGGAAAATGAAGATTCCCTTCATCGAGACAAATCGATTGACCTATATGATTAATGCATTTCATTAAAAAATAAGGAAGTTATTGTTAATTGTATTTTCAAAACTTAATTTTTCAACTATAACTTTTCAAATAATCAAAATTTTGACCTGACGTAAGGAAAATAAATATTCTTTGTATCGAGATGAATCGATTGACCTATATCATTAATGCATTTCATTGAGAAATAAGAAAGTTATAAAAAATTATTTTTTAAAAATTCAATTTTTCAACTATAATTTCTCAAATAATAAAAATTCAAAGCTGGTGTTAGGGAAATGAAGATTCATTGTGTCCAGACGAATCGATTGACCAATAAGATTAATCCATTTCATTCAAAAATAAGAAAGTTATGCTTTATTGTAATTTTCGAAAAAGAGTTTTTCGAATATAA
The DNA here is from genome assembly GCA_904066005.1 of Synergus itoensis. Taxonomy (NCBI): domain Eukaryota; kingdom Metazoa; phylum Arthropoda; class Insecta; order Hymenoptera; family Cynipidae; genus Synergus; species Synergus itoensis. The sequence continues at coordinate 58,166 of CAJFCP010025635.1, forward strand.
CTTCTCAAATAATTAAAATTTAATGCTGATGTAAAGAAAATTAAATACTTAGATTATTTTAAATACTTAAATTAAATACTAAGTGCTCATTGAATGAGCACAAAAGTTGGTACAACTTGACAGCTAGTTTTCAATTTATCTTCAATTCCCTTCAATTCTGCTGAATTCTCTTGAATAAATGTGAATTATTTCGATTTTTGTTTAAATTCTTTCGAACTGATTGAATACTTTTGGATTTTTATCAATTCTTTTAAATTATTGTTATTTATTGTTAAATTATTGTTAAATTCATCTTGAATTTCCTCAAATTCTGTGGAGTTTACTTGAATATATTTGAATAATTTTTAATTCTTTACATTTAAAATAAATAGTTTTTAAATATTTTAAAGTTCTTTTGAATTCATGTATATTCACCTTGAATTCTTTTCAATTATTTTGAATTCTATCAAATTCTTTCGATTTTTTTTTTATTTTTTCGATTTGTGTGAATCCTTTTGAAATATTTTCAATTCATCTTGAATTCCCCTCAATTCTATTAAATTCTCTTGAATAAATTTAAATTAATTCGTGAATTTAATATAAATTTTTATAATTTCGAGCTGTTTGAATTGATTTATTATTTTGAATTCCTATCGATTCTTTTGAATTATTTTTAATTCACCTTAAATTCCGTCTAATTTTAAAAATTCTTTTCAATCCAACTTGAATTCCCTTCAAGTCTGTTTGGATAAATTTAAATGATTTTGAATTATTTTGAGTTTCTTTGCATTATTTTGAATTCTACTTAATTTATTTCGAACGCTATTAATTCTTGTTTATTTTTTAAAATTATTTACAATTTTTCTGACTTCAACTTCAATTCATTTATTCTTATGAATTTAACTTTAATTTTATAAATTTTTTTGAAATCTTTTGAATTTTTGTATTTTATAAAAAAAAATCTACCTTATCTTGTTTTTATTCCATTTCTACTTTATTAAAATTTTTTTTGTTTTTTAATCACAAAAAGACAACCATAAATTGGTCGGACGAAAAAAAAAATTGACCGACAAAAAACCGAGAAAACCCCAGGAATTTCAAATCTTTTCACTTACTTGCAATTAAAGTGAATTTTTTTTACAATTTTTTGAATTTTTTCTGAATCCTTTGAATCTTTTTGAATTCTTTGAATTGTAGAATTCATGTGTACATTAAAATTGCTTGTGATCCATTAATAGTAGAAGCATGAAAAATCTTTTTTTCATTCTCGAGGATGATAAATTAATATATTTGACAAGAAGATCTGTAGATGGTGGATACAAGTGGCAAGGGTTTAAGAGGGGGGGGGGGGGGTACAAGTGAGGACAAGCGGAAAATAATTTCAAGTCTACCTGTTTACTTACCTGCTCTTAAACCGAAAGTCCATCTGCATCTCGCGAAAGATCCGTTCATTCGAACTTTGTGGGGTGATACACAGAGCAATAAAAACAGTGATTCTCAACCTGCCTAGAAATTTGCATTAAAGAATGTTGCATAAAGTAATACAAGTCAGTCAAAAAGAAATTTAAGGGGGTCCTCTAGTGTCAAGGCCTTTTTTTAAAGGCTTTTTTACATTTTTTTTCTAATAAACTATTGAAATAAAACAATTTATAATATGTACATCATTTTTATTCATATTTCAACAATCTTTGTGATTTTTTTTGAGCCAATATATTCCATATAAAAAGAGATACAGCGCCCAACAGGATCCCATAAAAAAAAAGATGCTGCAACTGCTGCCATGATTCCGGCCGTTCTGCTTATCTGAAATCAAAAAATCAAACATCATTTTAATTGTGAGACTTGAGGCTCTACATGGAGCCAAAATCAAGTCAAAATTGCAAAAATAATGTTTTTTTCCGCTTTAGAAAAAAAAGTTCAAATTTTCGCACTTTTTTGGGGGACTATTTAGCTGTTAAAAAAAAAGTTACGAAGCAATCTTAATTATTTTGGTTCATCTGGTAACTATGTATATGTACTAAATTTGAGCAGAATCGGTTAATTAGTTTTTGAGATTTTATGGCAGCAGTTGGTAAAAATCGTGTTTCGCGAAAAACGCTGTACCACTTTTTATATATAATATATTGGCTCAAAAAAAATCACGAAGATTGTTGAAATGTGAATAAAAATGATGTCCATATTATAAATTATTTTATTTCAATGGTTTATTAGAAAAACCAAATTAAAAAAAGCATTAAAAAAACAGCCTTCACACTATAATAGAGGACCCCCTTAATACATTGGAATCCCAATTTTGAAATCGAAATTGAAAGCCTTCGGAAATTAAAAAAAAAATCGAATACTTTCTCTGATATGTAACAAATTTTCAAACTCGAAAATCAGCAAAATTAATAATTGAATTATAATAATTATATGGACATTAATCATCACAAAATTATAGTTCTTTCGACTACATTATTTATGTGAAAATAAATTTATAAATGAGCCATTTATTCAAATTGGTTATATTTTCACTAACTCAAATTTAGAGAGTTCACTAATTTGGCACAAAAAATTCGGATTTCTCTCTGATTTTGTTCTTCGCGAAATTCGTCCTGATAACTTTTAAGGTCGCGATGATTATCGAACTTAACCGGTAGTTGCAACCTGTATTCCCTCTTTGGCTTCTATATAACATATTCCCTTTCTATGTTAGCATCACTTAATTATTCCGGAAGTAGAAATCTGGCCGTGGTTCCACAAGATAAGTGGATAATTTCTTGTATTTCTTTTATTCGAATTTTACCGTTACCGTACATTACACGGGTCTTCATATTTTGTCAAAATCTGTCATATGAAGCTGATTTTTACCCGTCTTAAACAACAAGGAGAAATCATTGTGATTGATGTACCTGCAATCAATATTCCCTCACACTCAAAAGGACTCAATGTATAGAAAGGTTAATTTTTTCTGCTGAACAGACAAAATTAATGACAAGTGACATTTTAGATAATGAGATAATAAGAAGATGCGATTACGGCTTTTAAATTCCTTTATAGGAATATTATCTCGAATTTATCTAATTTCAATAATTAGTTTAAAAATAGTGTTTATGTACATCGGTTTTTTTATCTGCATTTCACTTTACGTTTTCTTTCTCTTTCTGTTTTCGTCAACCAGATATTCATCTCAAGATTCGCACGCATTATTGTGTGTGTGTCATGGAAATCGCAAATCATGATTTATGAGTTGAAAGAGAGTCAATCTAATTATCATGCATAAGAGCAAAAGTTTCGCCAACTTTACGCTCGCAATAACAATAAACAATAAATATAAAAAAATAATGAATAACAATAAATATACATATATGTACAGCTTTTTTTTTAGAAAGTACGTTTAAAAATGTATGATATGTTGCATCAAATGTATATAATTATTATATTTATTTGCAACATTGTTTAATGTAACTATGATGTCCTACATTTGATTTAAATTATCCATGGTGTTTTTTCAAGCGTGAAAAAAGTCTTGCTGAAGCGACACGTGCCTACTTTATTATTATAATATAAGCTAAGCAGCTACGCACTGCACTCATATAATACCACGGCAATTTGTTACACTTGAGTGTTCATCGTTACAACTATAATTATACGCAGTTACGTAGAGTTATTATGCGGATTAGCATAACGATTGTCAAAGCATATTTTATATTATATATGTATAAAAAAATTGCTTATATTTTATATGATTGATATGGGTTTTTCTTATTTTTTAAATTTGAAAAATGTCTTACGAAAAAACAGTAAAATTACAATTCTAAATGGTTACGGTAATGCTATCTTAAAAAATCTGCCCGTTTCGCGGGCACATTCTCATACACACGTCGCGCTTTGCGCGCTTGTGCCCTTCAGGACGCTTGCGCGCTGCGCGCGCTGGCGCTCGCTTGGCAATCTTTATCGCTGCTACACTGAAAAAACAGTTTGGCTTGACAAACAAAAATTTTGTTGGCTCAACAAAATAATTTTGTTGTTATTTGTGCAACCAAACTGTTTTGTTGGGCCAACCAAATTTTTTTGTTGGCTCTCTTTTTGTTGTCCCAACCAAACTGTTTTGTTGGCCCAAAAAATTATTTTGTTGACACTAGGTACTGTTCAATTAATGAACTGTTTTAACTTATTTTTAAATGATTTTTACATTATTTTTACTTAAATTATATTTATTTATATTATCGCAAGCTTTTTACGATACGAAAAATCGGAAAGAAATTTTGCGGCGACCGGGATTCGAACTACCTATAAACACTTATCTCTAACCTCTAACATATCGAATGTAACTTAAACCACACGGCTAATCTAACACATAGAATATTTCATAAAAATCCCAGTAAAGTATCACATAAGTCAGGGCTGGCGGACACGCATGCGTAGTCGTGCATCTAATTTGTTTGGTTGGGCCAACAAACAGTTTTGTTAGGCCAACAAAAAGACCCAACAAAAAAATTTGGTTAGTTCAACAAAAAAATTTGGTTAGTTCAACAAAATAGTTTGTTGGCCCAACAAAATAATTTAGTGCTAACAAACAAAATTTGGTCGCGGTAACAAAAACTGGACAACAAAACGTTTTAGTTGCCATTACTAAATTTTTTTTTCAGTGTATATACTTTTGTTTTAATTACTTTATTTATAAATGAAGATGAAAACTAATTTACTTAAGGTTCTATCGACCTTAAGGAATACATTCTCATCAAGACACTTGCGCTTCGCGCTCGATATTTTATTTTTTTTCAAAAAATATATTAATTTTTAATACCATTAAAATTTTATTAAACAATGAAATTCATTAATCTTAAAAATTAAATTACAATAAAGCATAACTTTCTTATTTTTCAATGAAATGCATTAATCTTATAAGTCAATCGATTCGTCTGGACACAAGAAATCTTCATTTCTTTTACACCAGCTTTAAATTTTGAATATTTTATAAATTATATTGGAAAAATGAATTTTACGAAAATTATAAAAGTACACGAAACTTGTAAAATTAAATATTTTGGCAAACCCTTGTAAAAATATTTGATACAAATTTTTAAAAGTATTTTTCAAGATTAAAAGGAAAACTATTCATCCTATTGAAAACTGGTTAGAAGAGAACTTGCAGATCTTTCTAAGACCAATAATTATTTTTCTTATCATTTTCTCTGCATCTCGCGTTATTTGGCTCAAAATTTGAATTTTCGATTTTTTAAGGAAATTAAAAAAGAAACATTTTTCATCTTTAGACTTTTTTTCATATCGTGCGTTGTTTGGCTTTTAATTTAAGTTTTCTTTCATTTTTTTGGATTTTCAAAATGTTATAAGTCTTTCAATTTTTTTTTATCCAAAAAAGTTATTAGGAAAAATTGTTCGACTTTTTGAGTACTACGAACATCCGTGCATAGAATTTTTAAATTAAAAAAAAAGTGGTATCAAAAATTTTCAAAATGCTTCAACTTTTTGAATTTTTATCCAAAATGCTGGCCAACGAACTTGACCTTCATTTTAGGACACTCAAAGAGTATACCAAAGGCTAATCCAATCGATCAATTCTTTCGAAAGTTATCGTGCTCACAAACTAAAAATCTACAGACACACAGACAGACAAACAGACACATTCGTAAAAACATGTTTTTCGGGTTCAGGTGGTCCCAAAACGTGGACATTTGACAAAAACGGTGGGGTCAAATTTTACACAAATCTCTTTTACCTTCTCTGATGAAAATGTAAAAAGTGGTATTACCAATATATCGTACACATTGTTGTCGAAAACCTGATGGGTTTTCTGGAAATTGCGCGAATTTGTGTGTTTGAATTTTAAAACTATTTTCAAACTATTTTCGTTATCAAAAAGATTATATTTACGTTTGTTACACTGAGAAAACTGTTTGGTTCGGATAACAAAACGTTTGGTTGCTATAGAAGCAACAAAAATTTTTGGTTGGCACAACCAAATCTTTGTTCTTTCAACAAACTTGTTATTGGCACAACCAAACAATTTTTGGTTGCAACAAAAATTTTTGGTTGTGCCAACAACAGGTTTGTTGAAAGAACTAAGATTTAGTTGGCACAACCAAAAATTTTTGTTGCTTCTACAACAACCAAACGTTTTGTTGTCCGAACCAACCATTTTTCTCAGTGTATTGAAATTTTAGAAATATTGAAGGATTTCACCGATATTTAATTGTATTTTCAGGTATTTGAAAGTTATTAACGAGATTTCATGGTATTTCACATAATTTTAAAGGATTTAACGATATTTTGTGTAATTTTAAGAAATTTTAGAGAGATTTCACGAAATTTCAATGAATTTTTAGATATTTTAAAGGATTTAATGAGATTTTATGGGATTTTGAATAATATTAAAAAATTTTTAAGGATTTTATCTTTATTTGGGATTTTCAGAAATCTTAAAGAATTTAATGATATTTTATAGGATATTAAGTAACTTGCAGGTCTTTTAATGGGAATTTTGCGAAATTTTATTGGATTTTCATATTTTATAATATTTTATAATAAGTGATTTTAAAAACTTTTAAGGGACTTCAAGGAATTTCATGAAATTTCATTGGATTTTTAGGTATTTTAAGGTACAAAACTTTTAGTTGAATGCATTTTCTACTCACTGGAGGTGAAATATTTCCTGATGTATTAGCATGCATACATTATACACACTTCGGTCCGCCAAACAGCTCTCAACAGGGTCGGCGCAGTCTACATTTTTGAGGTATGGAATTTTATTTTCCGCGGCAAGGGGGGGGGAGATAGAAACATTTTTTAAAAAATATTTTTATTTAAAATAAAAATAAAATGGGTTTAAAAAATATATTTCTTGATGTCTTTAGCACATATAAAAGATTTTTCTTCGTAAATTGTTTCTAGAGATGAACTCATTTAATATCACCGGCACTTAAAAAAAGTGGCCTGTACTAAGAACGAGACCTATATATTCTTATGTATTTTGACGCGCTGAATCCGAATCCGGGGTCCGATTGGCTCCAGCACGTCAAATTTAAGGGAATTAGAAGGTCAAATCGGCAAAAAATCGATTGAAAGAAGGTGACTATTATTTCTATGGTTTTGAGGGCCGCTGAATCCGAATCTGGAATCCGTTTGTTTCCATCATGTTTGCATCAAGATCAATTCAAGGTCAAATTTGCATAATGTGAAAAAAGTGAATTTTTGACTGCAGATTCTGAAAGAACGGAAAATTTTACGTTCAGATATGGTATCTGCTATTTTTCTGATGATGATCCTAAAGGTCATTTTAAGGTCAATTTATGTTAGTAACTTGAGAGTTCGTATGACGATTACAAATAAGATACAAAAGTGTGTCTTCGTGGAACTAGACTACTATTTTCATACGTTTTGAGGGTCGCTGAATCGAAATTCGAGGTCCATTTGACCGCATATCACGTTAGGATCAAGGACATTTGAATCTCAAATTGAGGTCAATCAAGTCGTTTGAGAGGCGATGACTAGTATTTCTATGGTTTTGAGGGTTGTTGAATCTGAATCCATTCTCAGAGTTGCTCCAAGGCCATCCCGATCACAAGTGATATGTGCATAATTCGTGAAACTTCTGTCCAGGCATATATCGAATTAGCCATGCATTACCTTCATAGAGATGACGGTACTCCAAGATGCAAACAACGTTTCGTGATATTGCAAAAATTCACACTTTTCTTCTTTTGTATCGAACCCTTTTGTCTTCAAAAGATATATGTAATGGATTTATCTTCCTCTTTTGCGTTTTTAGCTCGTTGTTCCTCTTAAGCATCCAACACGGAGAAAAAAGTAACCTCTATACATATGTACTGGAGATTCTGTGTTAAAGAATTTACGTTTTTGTTACAGAAGATAAGATAGAAATGAAAGATTTTTTGAGTTAATATTACTTCCTAATATGTCAGGTTTACATAAAATTTTTGTAAGCATCCTCTGTAAACGTAACTAGAAATATCTGTAATATTTACAGATGTTTCATGTTAGTGTTACATTTACAGATTTACAGATTTTACAGATTTTTCATGTTAGTGTTATATTTACAGATGTTTCATGTTAGTGTTACAACTAAATCCTGTAACAGTTGCAGATTCTATTTACATAAATTTTATGTAATGAGTACTGAAATTTTATGCTGTCACTATATTAGCATAGGAAATCTGTAACGGTTACAGACTTTTCGGTAAGTTTAATGGAATTTTTTTCTCCGTGAACAAAAATCTGTGGGGCGATTATGTAACTTTTCACGTTCACCTTCACGTTCACTTTCACGTTCACCTTCATGTTCACTTTTTGGTTTTCAACTTTTTGATTTTCACTTTTTCCAAATTCACGTGAATGTCAATTTTGACGTTTTAAACGTCAATAAATATTCATCCATGTCGACTTGAATGATATAAACTCCTCGCAGATGAACTGAGATAGAGTAAAAGTTTTTCACGAAAACGACGAACAAGAAATAAATACGCGAGCCTCTTATGATTCATTGATGACTTTTAAAACGTCAAAATTGACATTCACGTGAATTTGGAAAAAGCGAAAATCAAAAAGTGGAAAACCAAAAAGTGAACGTGAAAGTGAACGTGAAGGTGAACGTGAAAAGTTACATAATCGCCCCCCTGCCATCATGTTTACATCCCACTTTCCTTGATACCGACATTCCATTTCCTTAATATCTTGATGAAACCGTTCACCTCTTCACTGTATTCTCCGAGATTTTCTCGGAAGTAATCAATATGAGAATGTAGAAAATGTAATTTCAAATTCATCAAACAACCCAACTTCTTGAAGTTTTTCAATAAATCTGATATACGCCCATGCGCAAAAAAATTAAACGACATTGCTCTCTCGGAAATAAATTTAAATAAATTTAGGTTAGAGAATAATAATAATAAAACTAAAAATAGTTTAGGAAAAAGGGAAAGAATCTTTGCCTCGAAATACTCAGACTTACGTCTGACTAACGCGCGGCGAGGACAATTTCTACTTACACCACGAGAGTAGCGTGACGGGGACTTGAGTAAGCGCGGAGACTGAGAAAATGTACCTCGCGCATCTCCCTCCAAACCACTCTGCCCTCACCACGCGACTACTCGGGGCCCTTAGGGTTTAAAAAGGCGTGCGCGACGAAAAATCGTCACAAGGTTTGGGAGCGGATAACCGCTCCACAAGCAAGCTGACCTAGCTGGCATACCTCTAGGACTCAGCACTCCGCCTAGCTGGCATACCTCTAGGTGCATCACCCGAGTTGGCATACCTCTCGGCATCGTTGGAAGTCTGGCTAGTGGCATACCACTAGTCCCTAGCGCACTCTTTCGCCTAGCTGGCATACCTCTAGGCGCATCACCCGAGTTGGCATACCTCTCGGCAACAAAAATCACGTAGTCTGTACCGCCTTGCGACCTTTTGGGACTTTGGGTTACCTGCTATTCAAATTTTCCCCTACTACGCTAGGGTCTCGCTCAGACATCTCGTGAGTGAGAATTGGACTAGTAAGTGAAGGAACTAGGTCAGTTAGTGACGCGAACCTCTGGCATTCAGGCAGTGTAAAATTAGTTTTCACAATAAACGATCTTAAGTTCTAACAAAAATGGTGAGTTTCGTTTAAAATAACACCTTCTACCCATTTTCTCCTCCCAATAACTGCTGTATTCACGATTTGTCACACTTTCGTGACGTCACCGCAACCCACGACACCGGAGATCGTTTGCTGCCTCCTCTACATAGTTTCTACCTCGTGGAGGAACGCAGCTCGTCTCTGGAGGTAAGGAGTTGATGCACATTCGCTCTTCAATACCAGAGTCTACATCCTTCTGTGCTTTTCCAGAATCATCGACAAAGACGGAACCAAGCTAGGGCTGCTGCCTATTACTCACGACCCACGCTCGCAGAACGAGGGTACGCAACAGGTCCCGTGCGACCCACTTATTTTGGGCGATCACTAACTAATCGAGGAGCCACGACTTCCCTACGTCAAATCGACGTAAACCCACATTTGGCAGACCTTTATCGAGCCTACCTGGACTCGGCCGCTCGCCGACCGCAACGACCCGAGACGCTTCAACTACCTGTTTTTACCTAGTCACGGGAGCGTCGGAACTCGGACAGAATCAGATCTCACGCAGCGTCCCGGCAGAATATCCAGTCCCGACCCCTCGGAGGGGGGCATATCAGAACCCCAGTGTGCTCTGTACCAAGACCAACCGGCTTTTTCTGACGACATAGAGCCTGCCAAAAATACCTGCGGGACCTTCAGCCCGGAACCCTCGAACTCTTCTTGGGGAACTCAAAAGAACGTGACGCCCGATCGCCGACGCCGGCTCCGCCTCTCCAGGGAAACGGATCACCAGCCGACCCCGAAATCGAACAGATTCTACGGGAATCTTGTGTCTCACCAACTCCCCTTCTCTCGCCCATAAGAAGTGACCCTCCGTCCACATCTAAATTCATCCAACATCTCCAGAAACTCTGTCCCTCTCCGACCCCTCTTATCTCCCCGATAAAAACTCCACCTCCCCCAGGATCTCACGATACTTTATATATTCCCCTAACTTGTTCCCCTCTCCTTTCGCCCTCACCTCCTCTACCTCCCGAACGAAAACCAATGAGGAATATTGTAAATCTCGATAAAGTGTGCCACCGTTTGTAAATACTTATTAGTACGAAATAAAATTGAGCTTAACCGAACAACCCGTGTTCAAGATTTTTTTGAAAAAAACTTCTCGCACTCTTCCCCTCCCCAATAAGCTACGATCCCTATCACTTTTATACACTAAAAGGGTTCGTATCAAATCTTCAACCAAAGTTTCGTGATCTTCACTCTTCTGATTTCCCAAGAAATTCTCTGAGACTTTTTGGAAACTTGACCATGCATCCATCTCTTCAGGATTCATTTTTGTGACAAATTTTTCATCTCTGAACAAAGTGCGAATTTGAGGACCATCGAAAATACTTTCTTTTAGTTTGGCTGAAACTTCTCCCCTGAAACTTTTCCCCTAAGTATCCGAAACATAAATTGACCTTGAAATGACCTTTAGGATCATCATCAGAAAAATAGCGGATATCATATCTAAACGTAAAATTTTCCGTTCTTTCAGAATCTGTAGTCGAAAATTCACTTTTTTCACATAATGCAAATTTTGCCTTAAATTGACCTTGATGCAGACATGCTGGAATCAAACGGATTTCAAATTCGGATTCAGCGACTCTCATAACCATAGAAATGCTAGTCACCTTCTTTCAATCGATTTTGTTGCCAATTTGACCTTCTAATGCCCTTAAACTTGACTTGTTTACGCCGCCCCTGGCTCTAAAGATCTCTCCTCAATTTTCCATCTCTTAACACTACAGTAAAAACCTGTATAAACTTCTTTAAAGGACGCACATTGTAATTTACGATCTGCAGTGAAGTGCAATCAAACTAGCTTTAGGGCATTTACTCTTTTACTACAAGTATAAAGCACAATTTTTAAGTGTTAACGCAGTATCAGTTATGTTCACATTCATATATAGGTATGAACTTTTATATCTGCGGACCTTTAAAGGTAATTACCTATGCATATAAAGTTCTTTATGTACAATTGGGGCCAGATTTCTCTGTTAATTAAGGATCTTTTATTTGAATAACATGTGCACAGATTTTTTGTGAGGAAGCAATGCAAACATGTATAGAAATGGTTAGATTTGTTAATTTTGAAGAATCCTTGAAATCCTTTCACTTAGATGCAAATGCGATTGGAACAGTTTGTCGAGTAAAAGCGAATACAATAGAAATGGCACAGATCTTGGTCATCTTAGCTTAACAATTGTGCCTGAGGCATTAAAAACAACTTTCTTCGGTCTCGATGCGAACAAACACGAACGATTCACTATAACGCGTATATTCCGCCAATTACAGTGTTCATTCCCCTGAAATCACTTGCCATTGCTGCAGTATCACTGCCACCATAATAGCCATTCATACGAACCCAGTAATGGCTTCGAGAAATGCCGCCTTAAATCATTCTATTTTTTATTTATCCTGAATGTTTCTGTTATGTCACATTCTTCTCCTTAATAACGTCAGAAGATTTTTCTCTTGATTCTTTTCTTATTGTGCTTTGTTATTTTTTTAAATTTGTTGTTCTTTAAAAGATTGCAGTGCAAAACTTCAAGTTTCCCAAGAATTTATTCACAATTTTACGGCACTGTGAACTTTCAACGTATATATAATCGAAACAAATGTAGTTGCGTGTATCACGCGATTACTACCATTTTTTTAATGTATCATTTACAGATAAATTCTTGGCAGAAACATCGCTTTTTATCACTAAAATGTACAGTATATCCGCGAAACATTAAATCTTCCTGAGGAGCTATATAAGATTAATTGGTAGGCGTATATAAAACGATTTTTCTCCTGCTATAAAAATTTCACACCATGGAGATTCTTTACGCTTAAATATGCATAAGTTCATTCTTATTCATTTATTCAAATCATTTTAGAAAGTGATATATTTATTCGCATTTTCCGAAATAAGCAATCCTCTCTTAAAGAAGTGGTGTATAATGATATGTCTGGAAAATTTTGCATGCATGATTGGCTTTTTAATGACTTGGAGTTGTAATTACTAGAAACCTCTCAAAATTCCTAGACATCTCTTGGCATTCTTTATAACATTTAAAATTCCCTAAAATCATCAGAAATCTCACCAAATTCGATGAAATCTTTGAGAATTTGACAAAATCTTTTAAAAATCAGAAAAATCTTTTGAAATCCCTTAAAATTATTAGAAATATAAGATTCTTACAAATTTCTTTAAATTTATTAAAATTCTACGATAACGTTTAAAATTCCATTATATCCTTTAAAATCCATTAAAATTGTTCGAAATCTCATAAAATTCCATCTAATCTTTTTAAATTTCACAAGATTTTTTAAAGATCAGAAAAGTCTCTTGAAATCCCTAAAAAAAACTATTCGAAATTTCATCAAAGTCTATAAAATCCCTAAAATTTCCACAAAGTATTTTAAAAGTCATAAAAATTTCTTGAATTTCCTTAAAATTCCTGGAAATTTCACAACATTTCAAATCCTTTAAAATCATTTAAAACTCGTACAAAACTTTTTTAAATCTCTTAAAATTCTCAGAAACCTGTTAAAATTCCTCAATATTTCAAATATTTAAAATCTCTCAAAATCCCTCAGAATTATTAAAAATCTATTCTTAAAACTGTATGAATTCCTTTAGAATTCTAGGCCAATATCTTGAAATTCCTTAAAATTCTGCGATATCCTTTTTCAAATTCCAAAAATCTTTTGAATTTCGTAAAAATCAGTTTAAAATTCTACGAAATATTTTCGAAATCCTAAAAATCTTTTGAATTTTGTAAAAATTACTTGAAAATCCTCAATATCCCTTAAAATTCCTAGAAATATTTTTAAATCCCTCAAAATTATTAGAAATTTCATAAAGTTCCACAAAATATTTTAAAACTCCTATAAAAATTTTTTGATTTCTCTTAAAATTCCTGAAAATTCCATGACAATATTTAAAATTCCTTAAAGTTATTTAAACTTCAAAGCTCTCACAAACCTTTTTAAATCTCTTAAAATTTCACGAAAACCTTCGAAATCCCTTAAAATTCCTTGAAGTCTCTTGAAATTCTCAGAAATCTTTTAAAAATCCTATATAAAAATATTTTTAATTTCGTAAAATTTACTTGAAAATTCCCATTTGGACTTTTCAATTTCGAAGAGAGTCTGAAGAAAGGCTTTTTCGTATTCGCTTATTCGTACAGAAATTAAATGTTTGTGATCCCAGCGGGCACAAGTATCCTAGGACGTTTTTAGGACGTTCTAAAAACGTCCTAAGTCAGGCCAAATAACGTTCTGAAAACATACAAAGTTCCAAAGACGTTTTTAGGACGTCTTTGGAACATTGAACATTTTTTGGACGTTATTTGGTCTGACTTAGGACGTATTTTTGGACGTTCTAAAAACGTCTTTTAAACATTACGTCCTAAAAACGTCTTTAGGACGTTCTAAAAACGTCTTTAAATTTTGTGCCCGCTGGGATGTCCTTATTTTTTTAATAAGATTAGCGATATAAGATTTGATATACATTTTATATGTATTGCAGAAAAAAAAATCTGCCCGCTTCGTGGGCACATTCTCATCGCACGCTTCGCGGTCCGTGTTGCGCGCTTCGCGCGCTTGTGCCCAGCAGGAAACTAGCGCCTTACAGGACGCTCGTACCTATGTGTTTTTTTTTCAATTACTTTAAATTTAAATTTAATTAAATTAAATTTAAATGAAATTAAATTACAGCTTTGAATGTAAAAGAAAACTAATTTACTTAAGGTTCTATTGACCTTAAGGAGCACATTCTCATCAGGGCACTCGCGCTTCGCGCTCGATATTTGATTTAAACCTCGCGTTTCGCGCTCGGCTCTGTTTAACAATATTTTTCATGATTAAAACGAAAACTACTCATCCTATTGAAAAATGGAAAAATGAGAACTTGTAGATCTTTTTAAGACCAATAATTATGTTCCTTATCATTTCCTCTGCATCTCGCGTTATTTGGGTCAAAATTTGAATTTTCGATTTTTTAAGGAAATTCATAAAGTTGTTATGCCTATCCTATAGGGAGTTCAAAAATAAACATTTTTCATCTTTAGACTTTTTTTCATATCGTGCTTTGTTTGGCTTTTAATTTAAGTTTTCTTTCATTTTTTTGGATTTTAAAAATATTATGTCTTTCAATTTTTTTTTATCCAAAAAAGTTATTAGGAAAAATTGTTCAACTTTTTGAATACTACGAACATCCGTGCATAGAATTTTTAAATTAAAAAAAAAGTGGTATCAAAAATTTTCAAAATGCTCTAACTTTTTGAATTTTTATCCAAAATGGCTGGCCAACGAACTTGATCTTCATTTTAGGATACTAAAAGAGTGTACCAAAGGCCAATCCAATCGGTCAATTATTTCGAAAGTTATCGTGCTCACAAACTAAAAATCTACAGACAGACACACAGACAGACACACAGACAGACAGACAGACACATTCGTAAAAACATGTTTTTCGGGTTCAGGTGGTCCCAAAACATGGACATTTGACAAAAACGGGGGGGTCAAAAAAAAAAAAACTTTAAAAAAAAAAGAAAAAAAAAACATTTAAAAACATTTTTTTTGTTTCAGCGAGCAATGAACAGCATGATAAGGATAGTTTAAACGACACCGGAAGCACTACGGGTGGCACAGTGGAGGGTGCACCTGGGGGAAGCCCCGGGAGGGGTGAAAGGTCAAAGGAAACTGAATCTCCAGCTCAGGAAGCTACAACGTCCGCGCTGCCCCCCAGGTCCCTCGTATCCAGGATACTCGCTAGGGCCAGATCGCCCGAAGAACTTTTAGACCATTCCGAACCTTTGTAAGTTGAATAATTTCTCACCCTCCAAAAAAAATTTGTTACTTATTAAGGAATAAGCCTTATTGAAAATAATTCACAAAACAAAAAAAATTTTGAAGACATTGTCGGACTTAGAATAAAATAATTTATATATAGCAGTACTTTTTCACCAAAACGAAGAAATTTAGAGGGTAGCGTTTGGAAAATTCTAAAACTCACTTTTTTAAGCACTTAAAATCTTTTTTATTATTATATGTATAATCAAATATAATATTAAAAAATACAAATAATAATAATCATAGTAATAATAATAAAAATATAAATTATGCTCACTTTTTTTAGGCACCCTAAAAATATACTAAAAAAAATAATAGAATATAATAAAATAAATTTTACAACTATGTTGTATAATTGTAACATATATATTTTACTCCAGGTGCAAAAATGCTGCATAACTGTTGCACAACAACTGTTCCATGTATGTTGCATAATTATTATATGTATGATGAATAATTGTTACATGCATTTTGTATTATTGTTACGCATGTTACGCAACTGTTACATGTATGTTACATAACTGTTGCATATATGTTACGTTATGTTACACGTACGTTACAGAACTGTTACACGTATTTTTCATAATCGTTATATGTATGTTACAATTTAATTAATTTTTAGAAATTTCTAAAAAAAAAAGAAAAAAAAAAGAAAAAGAAAAAAGATTTCTGTTCGAAATCTTTTCTAATTTTATAAAATCTCTTGAAATATATTTGAAATGTATTTTAAAATCTCCTGAAACGGTTTCAAATCTCTTTAAATCCCATTTAAAATTCTTGATATATATATATATATATGTCGAAAAATCCAACATTATATATACGATGATTGAGTTGATAGGCGAAGACGAAGAAGCTATAGCCTTAAGCCGTTCGATCATTGAAGCTAAGCAGCGCTTGGCTCGGCTTTACTCGGATTGATGTCGTTGTACTTAGATGGAGTGACTTTATCGGCTTTTAAGCTGCTTTACATCCACTAACTAATATTTAAATCCTGTTAAATTACATTTACCTTCGTCGTTAATTAGTTAATTTTTTGTTACACTGAGAAAACTGTTTGATTCGGACAAGAAAACGTTTGGTTGCTATAGAAGCAACAAAAATTTTTGGTTGTGCCAACCAAATCTTGGTTCTTTCAACAAACCTGCTGTTGTCACAACCAAACAATTTTTGGTTGCAACGAAAAAATTTTGGTTGTGCCAACAGGTTTGTTGAAAGAACCAAGATTTAGTTGGAACAACCAAAAATTTTTGTTGCTTCTATAGCAACCAAACGTTTTGTTGTCCAAACCAAACATTTTTCTCAGTTTAGTCTTTTGAAATCATTGAAATCTTGAATCTGGTGGAAACTAAAAATTCGACTGATCAGTCACTCCATTATTCCTTCCCTGAATCGTAACATCTAATCAGACAATTAAGATCTTACAAAAAAATGATTTAAAAAATGAAAAGTGTGAATTGAAACGTGAAAAAAAAAGAAAAGTGATAAAAGAGAAAGTCGTAATATAATTTATAAATCTAGATTTCTGATAAGTTTGAAAAATTTACATCCTATCAGTTAATGCGTTATTCGATGGAATGCAGATTGCACATAATTTACATGCTGGCAGAAGATCTTGTTACGGTTCTGCTTTGCTCGGTCGTTAAAACATCATAATACTCGTAACAAATGCTGCAACTTACTCCACATTTAATCGTTCCTCCGTTATTTTTTGTGACTATCTCCGCTATAAGATGATCACACTTCCTCAAATTTTGCAAACTACCGTTTCAAAAAAATCGTAAAACACTCTGTGGCAAAAATTCCCGTTTCATCTATTTCATTTTCTTCACTTTTCATGTTTAAACGATAAAGATGTTTTACTAGCATCGAAACGCTTTCAATGTGCTTTTTTAATATAATTGCTTTTAATATAATTGCTCTTAAGGGCATGTAATACTTTACCATAAGAGCAATTTAGTTTACCCCATTATACATTCGTAATAATAAATATTTTTAGCTAATAAGAGTCAATAAACCTTAAATTAATTAGCTAAAAATATTTATTATTATGAATGTATAATTGGGTAAACTAAATTGCTCTTATAGTAAAGTATCACATGCCCTTAATATAATTGCTTTAAATAGAATCCTATCTTAAAAAAGTGGTGTCTCGAAATGTCTCGAAAATCTCGTATTCATTGTTGTTGCAAACCTGATTGGCCTTTGAATCCTCCTATCTTAAAAAAGTGTTGTCACGATATATCTCGAAAATCTCGCATACATTGTTGTTGCAAACCTGATTGGCTTTTGAATGACTTGAAATTGTAAGAAGGAAAACAAAATTATAGCGCACATGTTGATTTGCTGGTCTCTTAAAATTTTACAAAAAACTTCGAAATCCTCCTAAATTCGTTAAAATCTCTTTAAATATTTTTAGAAACCTCTTGAAATTCGTTAAAATCTGTGAAAATATATAAAAATTCTTATAAATCCTCAAAAAATTCCACGAAATCTTTAAAAATTGTACAAATTTTTTTGAAAATCAGAAAAATATCTTGAAATTCCTTAACATTATTAGAAATCTCATAAAATACCACGAAATTCTTTAAAATATCACCAATTTTTATAAAATTCATAAAAATCTCTTAAATTCACTTAAACTGCCTTAAAATCTTTTAAAATTTCATGAAATCCTTAAAAATCCACAAAATCTTTTAAAAATCAGAAAAACCTCTTGAAATCCCTAAAAATTTGACAATAACTTTCCAAATCCTTTTAAATTCTACGAAATCTCTTGAGTCCTAAAAATCTTTTGAAATACCTCAATAAAATTACCCGACAAAGTTTAAGATCCTTCAAAATCCACACAATTTTTTAAAAGTTATAAAAATCTCCTCAAACTCGTTGAAATTCGTGAAAATTCGTAGAAACTTTTGTAAATTCCTTAAAATTCTACGATAATATTCCCTTTTTTTAAAATTCAATAAAATTATTATAAATCTCATCAAATTCCATTTAATCCTTTAATATTTCACAAAAGATTTTATAAATCATAAAAATTCCTTGAATTCTCTTAAAAGCATTTAAAAATCGTCAAAATTTCTTACAATACGTTAAAATCTCGGAAAATTCATTGAAATTGGACGAAAAATTTTTAAATTCCCTAAAACCCTAGAAACTGTTTGAAATCTCTTAAAACACACAAAACCTTCTAAATCCCTTAAAATTTTTAGAAATCTTTTAAAATTCCTCTTTTAAAAAATGGTGTCACAAAATGTTTCGAAAATCTGTCATACAATATTGTTGCTAATCTGATTGGCCTTTGAATGACTTGAAGTTGTAAGAATAAGGAATAAAAAATAATCGCGCGCTGAGCGCGCGTGTTGGTTTACTAGTGACTTTAAATTGTAACAAGGAAAACAAAATAATAGCGCACACTTTGATTTTCTGGTCTCTTAAAACTTTACAAAAAATTTCAAAATTCGTTAAAATCTCTTAAAATATTTTTAGAAACCTCTTGAAATTCGTTAAAATTTGTGAAAATATCTAAAAATTCTTAGAAATCATCAAAAAATTCCACGAAATCCTTAAAAATTCTACAAAATTTTCTTAAAATCTGCAAAATAACTTGAAATTCTTTAAAATTATTAGAAATCTCATAAAACACCATGTAAATCTTCAAAATTTCACAAATTTTTAATAAAACACATCAAAATATCTTAAATTCTTTGAAAATGCCTTCAAATCCCTTAAGATTTCATGAAATCCCTAAAAATCCACAAAATCTTTTAAAAATCAGGAAAACATCTTGAAATCCTTAAAAATTTGACGATAACTTTAAAAATCCTTTTAAATTCTACGAAATTTCTTGAGTCATAAAAGTCTTTTGAAATCCCTCAATAAAATTAACCGACAAACTTTAAAATCCTTCAAAATCCATACAACATTTTAAAAGTTAAAAAAATCTCCTGATATTCGTTAAAATTCATTAAAATTATTATTATTATCTCATCACATTCCTTGCAATCCTTTAATATTTCACAAAATCTTTTATAAATCATAAAAATCCCTTGAATTCTCTTAAAATCATTTAAAAATCGTCAAATTCCTTACGATACGTTAAAATCTCTGAAAATTCCTCGAAATTCCACGAAAAATTTTTTAATTCCCACACAAAACCTTCCAAATCCCTTAAAATTCGTTGAAATATCTTAAAATTCCTCAAAATTTTCCAACATTCAAAATCCATTAAAATTCCTTAAAAAATCTCCTAATATTGCATGAATTCCTTTAAAATTCCACAAAATATCCTGAAATCACTTAAAATTCTACAAAATCATTTAGAAGTTTTAAAATTCTTTTGAATTTAGTGAAAATTACTTGAAAATCGTCAAAAGCCCTTGCAATTCTTAGAAACCTTTTGAAATTCCTCTCTAAAAAAATGGTGTCACAAAATGTCTTGAAAATCTGAGATACATTATTATTGCAAATCTGATTGGGCTTTGAATGACTTGAAGTTGTAAGAAGGAATACAAAATAATCGCGCGCTGAGCGCGCGTGTTGGTTTACTAGTTGCTTTTAAATAATTGTGTTTAATATTCTTGCTCTTTTAACAATAATATTATCCCTTCATTTTCTTTTTCAGTTCGCAATTATGGATTGTGTTATCCAATGTGTACGGGGAGCTCGTCGTGATAATGATGATGGCTCTCTGTTTGGCGGAAGTGATGGATACGCCTGTCCCTCTCCTCAGTTTACAGGTAATGCATGTATATGTTAGGCTCAATATATCTTCTGATTAAATTAAATTTATCAAAGAGAAAATGAAAAAGTAGATGAGACACACAAAAAGATATATTAAAACGCATCATGAGGGATAAAAACGATGATGATCGACTCCATTCAGCTAGAAAGAGCCTCATCATATATTTATACAATATAGATAATATAACAAATTTACCTTGCCAGAGGCAACAATTTAACTTTCACACTTCACAAAACGTGCATCAATTATATGTTTTTATATAGCATATACATGCACGTGTTTTAAGCATCTAAATTGAGTTGAAACCTGTTCTTCTCTGCACAGAGATGAAATATACAGCATCAGTAAAATTAAGAAATAAGACGTCTCGAGTTAACAGATTTGACTACTGATGATTATTCAGAACACGTCATTAATAATTATTCGCATATGATTATTACTAATTGGGCATTTTTAAATTTGGGATTTTATTCCCTAGCGAAAGCTTCTGATTGAAATTCATTCCGAATCAATCTGAAATTTTCCGAATCATTCTGAAATTTATATCCGAACCAAACAGTTTCATTCCGATCTAATCCGGAGGAAGTTTTCAATACGAATTAATTCGAGGCCCATTCAAAATCAGTCCGAGAATTTAATCCGAATGAATTCGAATGAATCCGGGAAATCCGAATTAATCAGAATTAATCCGAACTATAATCTGAATAAATTCGATCAATACGAATGAATCCGAACTTTCAATCCGAATTTTTCGGAATCATTCAGATTGATTCGGATAGAATGGATTCAATCGGCTTGAAAGTTCGGATTTATTCGGATTGACCGGAGTTACTCGGATTAAAAGTTCGGATTAATTCTGATTAATTCGGATTGACCGGATTCGTTCGAATTAAAAGTTCGGATTGATTTTGAATGAACCTCGGATTAATTCGGATCAAAATCTTCCTACGGATTAGATCGGCATGATACTGTTCGCGTCGAATACAAATTTCGGAATTATTTGAAAAATTACGGATTGATTCATAATGAATTTCAATCCGAAGCTTTCCTAAGGTTTATCATACAATGGTAATTTCTATAGAAGCTTCCCTAGCGAAAGCTTCGGATTGAAATTCATTCTCAACCAATCCGAAATTTTCTGAATCATTCTAGAATTTGTAACCGAATGAAACAGTGTCATTGCGATCTAATCCGAAGGAAGTTTTCAATACGAATTAATTCGAGGCATATTCAAAATCAGTCTGATCCTTTAATCCGAATGAATCCGACCAATGTTAACTAATCAGAATTAATCCGAATAAATTCGGTCAATCCGAATGAATCCGAACTTTTTCAATCCTAATTTTTCAGAATCATTCGGATTTATCGGATTAATTCGGATACATTCGAATTAATAGTTCTGATTGATCAGATTTACTCAGATTCATTCGGACAGAAAATGTCAATTTTCGAAATGTTTGAAAGGTATTTCGAAAAAAGTGAAAATACTTTTTAACACGCTTTGATAATACCTTTCGACTGGGGTGGATTATATTAGGTACAATTTATAATTTCTATTTGAAAATCGTCTGTCTAACTTACAAAATGCATGGTTCCGGACAGAAAATGTCAATTTTCGAAATGTTTTAAAGGTATTTCGAAAAAAGTGAAAATACTTTTTAACACGCTTTGATAATACCTTTCGACTGGGGTGGGTCATATGTATTAGGTACAATTTATAATTTCTATTTGAGGGGGGAAGGCCCCGAAACTAGGTCTTTTTTAAAACATTTTTTTGGGGTGAAAAAAATTTTTTTTTTTTTTAAATCTTTTATTTTTATTTAGTTACATCCATAGTATAGTAAAAGATTTTTTTTTACTCTCAAAATGGCGGCGCTGCACTGCGTCAAACTGAAGCTATTTTTTCCCACTGCTTGCACGATAACTCAAAAAATAATTGTTCGATTGCTTTGAAATTTTGTGAAGATCTTCTTAAAACATTTAGCTATACTCCAAACCTATAAAACAAAAAAAAAAATTTTTTTACAAAAATGAGAAAGATTTTTCAAAATTGAACGTGTTTTGTTAATGAATTTGTTTAAATAAATTCTATAATTTGCATTAAAAAATCTCAACCGTAGGTTTGGAGTATAGCTAAATGTTTTAAGAAGATCTTCACAAAATTTCAAAGCAATCGAACAATTATTTTTTGAGTTATCGTGCAAGCAGTGCACTGCGTTTGACGCAGTGCAGCGCCGCCATTTTTAGAGTAAAAAAAAAAAAAAATCTTTTACTATACTATGGATGTACCTAAATAAAAATAAAAGATTAAAAAAAAAAAAATTTTTTTCACACCAAAAAAAATCTGCCCGCTTCGCGGGCACATTCTCATCGCGCGCGGCTCGCTTCGCTCGCAAAAATGAGCGCGCCTCGTACCTACATGTTTTTTTTAAATTACTTTAAATTTAAATTCAATTAAATTCAATTTAAATGAAATGAAATTAAAGCTTTGAATGTAAAAGAAAACTAATTTACTTAAGGTTCAATTCTCATCAGAACACTCGCGCTTCGCGCTCGATATTTGATTTAAACCTCGCGCTCGGCTCTGTTTAACAATATTTTTCATGATTAAAACGAAAACTACTCATCCTATTGAAAAGTGGCCAAAAGATAACTTGTAGATCTTTCTAAGACCAATAATTATGTATGTTATCATTTTCTCTGCATCTCACGTCATTTGGCTCAAAATTTGAATTTTCGATTTTTTAAGGAAATTCAAAAAGTTGTTATGCCTATCCTATAGGACGTTCAAAAAGAAACATTTTTCATCTTTAGACTTTTTTTCATATCGTGCGTTTTTTGGCTTCTAATTTAAGTTTTCTTTCATTTTTTTGGCTTTTCAAAATGTTATGTCTTTCAATTTTTTTTTATACAAAAAAATCATTAGGAAGAATTGTTCGACTTTTTGAGTACTACAAACATCCGTGCATAAAATTTTTAAATTAAAAAAAAAAGTGATTTCATAAATTTTCAAAATGCTCCAACTTTTTGAATTTTTATCCAAAATGGCTGGCCAACGAACTGGACCTTCATTTTAGGATACTGAAAGAGTATACCAAAGGCCAATCCAATCGGTCAATTCTTTCGAAAGTTATCGTGCTCACAAACTAAAAATCTACAGACTCACAGACAGACAGACAGACAGACACATTCGTAAAAACATGTTTTTCGGGTTCAGGGGGTCCCAAAACGTGGACATTTGACAAAAACTGGGGGGGTCAAATTTTACACAAATCTAATACCTTCTCTGATGAGAATGTAAAAAATGTTTTACAAAGGACCTCGTTTCGGGGCCTTCCCCTCTTGAAAATCGTCCGTCTAACTTACAAAATGCATGGTTCTGGACAGAAAATGTCAATTTTCGAAAAAAGTGAAAATAGTTTCTAATACACTTTGATAATACCTTTCGCGTGGGGTCGGTTAGAAACGTTATATTTTATAAAAAAATTATGTTTTTTAAGAAAATCGTTTTTTGTAAACAATTTCGGTTTTTTGTGGCTTAATTCCCATTGGCATATTCCAAAACCTTCTTTTTGACTTTTTTTTATATTATATTTATCAGTTTTTAAAGTAGAAAAAAAAAAAAAATTTTCGTCAGACTAGACGTTTGATACTTCAGCCCAATCGGATTTATTCGGATTCATTCGGATTGAAGATTCGGATTGATTTTGAATGGGCCTCGGATTGAAAACTTCCTTTGTCTTAAATCGAAATTAAACTGTTTGGTTCGGATAAAAATTCCGGAATGATGCGGAAAATTTCGTATTGGTACAGAATGAATTTCAATCCGAAGCTTTCGCTATATTAGGATTTTAAATTCAGAAGATTTTTGAAGAATATTCTTCTAGGCTACGCACACGAAGAAAATTTGTTCGGTAGCCGTTCAAGTAAATATGGTAAAATTTGGATATCGTGGCTTTTCAGCGATCTATAATATTTATTTCTAGAATCTTTACGATCTGGACTCTAACGATTACCCGAAGTCGACGAGTGTCTACCGAACTTCGGTAATCGTTACAGTCCAGATCGTAAAGGTTCTAGAAATAAATATTACAAATCGCTGAAAAGCCACGATATCCAAATTTTACCATATTTACTTGAACGGCTACCAAATAAATTTTCTCCGTGCACACGGAAAAAAAGGTATGGTTGGGCCAACCATATATATTGCTAAATATGGCGCATCCATATTATATGGTTGCAGCAACCATAGAATAGTACTATAGTTTCATAGAATATTCTATGGTTGCTGCAACTATTCTATGGTTGCTGCAACCATATAATATGAATGCGCCATATTTAGCAATATATATGGTTGGCCCAATTAACCATACCTTTTTTTCCGTGCAATAAAATAAATTTAGTTACATTTACAATTGTGTTCTTCATGCGATTCTTAATTTTAAGAGAGAGAATAAGAAATATTATGAGGTTTTATTGGAGCGTGCTGAAGGTTAATCACTTTCGCTCGTCTCGGCTCAAGATTTCAAGATCGTTAACAGGAAGTCACGAAAGATCAGGGGCTACGATATATTTCTCTGCGCTGAACAATAATTGTACAATTATTGTACATAATGGATAACTCTTTTTTTCTTCTTTCCATTTCTTAACTTTTGGAATTATATGAATATTTTAGTTCCGGTATGTCAAATGCAACTGCTTTCACTTTATATGATTAATTTTTTGTTTATCCAAAAATTTGAGTATTATTAGAATTAGAGAAATTCTGCATTTCGTTTTATTGGGAAACTCAAAGTGTATTTTATAAAAATGCGTAAAATTTGATATTTGAGTATCAAAAGTAAAATTATGTGTGAAAAATTATATAATATATTTCGGCTTGACTAAAGATATATATGTAAATGTCTTGTCATCATTAACGAAATTTCATGCATAACTTAATGCACATTTCATGGAAAGTTATATATATTTTTATAATAAAAACTTTTATAAATTATATGTATATATATGTAACAAATTTTATCTTTTCACTCGATCAAAATTCACGATTTCTCGTGCTTATATGCGATCGTAAAACGAGTATAAAAGTGGAGAAATCAGCTTTAGGATGATAAATCGAGATCCAGAAGAAAAGTCCTTGCATTATCTTAAAAACGTGTTTTAACTTTTAAACATGCCTGATTTTGCTTTCTTTTATATCACTTTTAATAAGTTTGAAATCATAAGTAATAATCAGGGGCGGCGACTATGGGGGGGCAAGGTACTTTTTGCCCCCCCAAAAAAAATTTTGAGGGGGCCGTGCCCTCCCAATATTTCAGAGAGCAAAATTGATATTTGGAAATTCATTATATTGTCCGATCAGTTGGTACTCTGATATACACCAATTTTCACGACACGTATTTTTAATAATTTTTAATAATTTAATAATTTTTTAATAATTTTTAATACACGTATTTTTAATACACGTATGCTTGCATACTTTTTCATAATAATTATCAATAATAATTATTACAAGACAAACCCCCCCCCACTCACGGTGAAATTTCAGTTGGAAAACTTGCAAAATTTGTGCCCCCCCAATATTTTTTAGAAGTCTCCGCCTCTGGTAATAATAATTAATAATTAATAAGTTAGGATCAATTTCAACTTTAGGATGTTTTTAATTTGAAACGAAGAATTTTAATAAACGGGAAAAAAGTTTAAAATTAAAAAAATCGATAATTTACTTAATTAATGAAAAATCGAGAATTCATTAAGAAGTCGAAAAAAAGGCAAAGAGAGGGTAATTTTCACTGAAAGCGGAATCTGTAATTGCATTTGAGATCGTGCGACCGACTTTGCTTATTCCAAATTGCTTATTCCATTCGGGTGTAAATTATTACGGATCGGCCTGAATTGAAATACTTAACACATATCAAATACATAAAAAGGGAGACGAACCTGCCTGTTTTTACTTTTTCAGAGATTAATTAGAAACCTGATGGAAAATAGATTTCCAAACCACAAAGTATGAAAGTATATAAAGTTATAAAAAAGTAAAACCACCAGTTTTATTGAAGACACTTCTTTTTATCTGCAAAATTTTTCTTTCAGACTTTCGCACGATTAGCCTCATTTTTTAATTTGAGATGGAAATTGAATTTCGATGCAGATTTGAGAAAAGAAGTGAAATTTAATTAGGACGTCTAATGTGCGGGTACATATTCGAGGAAATCCAAGAATGGTCCGGGAATAGATAAAAATCCGGGAATATCCGGGAATTGTCCTTTTGGTTTTATTTTTGATGTGGGAAATAACTTTTCCGAATAATCAATTTAAATATTTTTATTTGTCATTTGCAACTTTTTTTAAATCTCTTGAAATCTTTTGAATTAACTTCAAATCTTTTAAAAAGAAATTTTAATATCCCGCATCAAATCATAGTAGTTTTTTAAAACCACTTGAATTCTTAGAAATCCTGTAAAATTTCTTGAAAATCCTTAAACTCTTGAGAATTTTTTGTAATCCCTTCAACTTCTTTAAAATCATTAGAAATCTTTCGAAAATCGCTAAAATTAATTGAAACCTCTTAAAATCCTTTAACTTTTCTAAATGAATCCCTTAAACATTCATAAAATTTTTGAGTTTTATAAAAATATTTTGAAATTCCTACAAATTTATTCCAATCTTTTTAAGTAACTTTTTAAAAAACTCGCTTGACATTCTTTAAATTCACTAAAAATGCCTTGAAATTTCGGGTTCTTTTTGAATTCTTTTTTTTTTTTTTTGAAGTCTTTTAAAATCCCGTCAAATCTTCAATAATTCTTTAACATGACTTGAAATTTCTTCAAAATCTCTTCAAAATTGAAGTTCTTAAAAATTATTTTAAAAATTAAAAAATATAATAAATTGTAATATTACAATCATTTTGTTTTCTACAGGGAATCTTTCTGATGTATATGTATGTGGGAAGCATCGCTGTAATTATAAGCATTTACATCTGGGTCTTGATAGACAGCTGTGGTAGCCTAGGAAGGAGTGGACTTGGAATCGACGATGCAGAACTTGGAGGAGCATCTCTTACAAGATTTGGGTCACTTAAAAGGGCCCACATTTCAAGAGCGAGAACTACAACCACCAGTTTTTATATTCGAGTTGGGGCTTTACGTAAGGCTCACAAAATATAAAAAATGTTTCGAAAATAATATTTAAGGGCATGCTCTGCGCTTGGTTGTGAAAAATTTTTTTTGGCGTTCACCATGTCCAAACGGAATGATATATCGCTCTTAAACTTTGGAATATAGGAAATGAGACATTAAATTACGTTTGTATATTTAGTTGGAGCCATAATTTTGAAAAAAATCAGATCCCTACTTTACCGACTTGATT
Source organism: Synergus itoensis (assembly GCA_904066005.1). Classification (NCBI taxonomy): domain Eukaryota; kingdom Metazoa; phylum Arthropoda; class Insecta; order Hymenoptera; family Cynipidae; genus Synergus; species Synergus itoensis. The sequence goes on from CAJFCP010025635.1 coordinate 85,723, forward strand.
TTTTTTTTAAATTTTGACTACAACTAAATATATAAACGTAATTTAATGTCTCATTTCCTATATTCCAAATTTTGAGAGCGATATATGATTCCGTTTGTACATGCGGTGAGCGCCAAAAAAATTGGTTACGTCGTCACCGTAGATCATGCCCTTAAAAAAGAATAATTTCATTTCTTGTAACATGAAGACCAAAAGTTACATGTATGTTGTATTAATGTTACATAAATGTTACATAATACTTACATAAATGTTACATAATGGTTACATAAATGTTACATCAATGATGCATAAATCTTCCACAATTGTTACATAAATGTTACATAAACGTTACATAACGGTTTGAACTTTTTTTTAGTTTTTGGTCTGGCAACTTTAATCTTCAATGGACTCGAAATGGCGATGCATTCGATGATGCAAGGAGGGTCTTGTCTTAGCGATATCGTTTTTGTCCATCCTGTTCTTCATGGACTTTTCACCTTCCTTCAAATGCATTTTCTTTTTGTGAATTCGCAAGTATGTGTTGAAAATAATAGATATTATTTTTCAAACAATTACGTAATGTACTATGTTCATTTTTAACAGCAACAGCTTTGGACTAATCAAAAATACCGGAAAAATAAATTCCGAATATAGAAATTGACGAAAAATAAAATTATCGAATTATACAATTAATTATATAATTTAATTAGAATTATTATTATTACAATTGTAATTATAATATAATTACAATTATACAATTTATTTCCGAATTGTACAATTAACAAATCGTACAAATAACGAATTAATAAATTCCCTAAAATTAAATAATTAGGTAAATTATATTTACATTTTCGGCAAATTTAAATTCCAGAAATTTAATAATTTGGAAGAATGTAATAGTTCATTATTTTTGTAATTCGTTAATTGTAATTCAGAAACAGCATAATTCGATAAATTTAGATTTTGGAAATTTGTGTGTTCGGTATTTATTTTTTCCGTATTTTCGATTAGTTGTAAAAGCTTGGGAATTTTCAATTTAAAAATCATCCAAATATGAATTTATAACCAAATTAAAATTTTCAACTAAGGAATTTTGTCTTTTAAATTATTTTTAATAATTTAAGGTGCTTGTGGAGAGATTTGGACTAGCAGCGAGATTTGGTTTCACTCATCTGGCTGCAACAAATATTGCTGTCTGGGCTCGCTTAGTAATTTGGGATTCTGCTTTAGAATGGACTTATTTCGTCCATCTCGCTCAAAGAGGTCCTCAAACTTCTTCGTCTCCTCTACATCTTCGAGGATTTCCTCATTCATTGACGAGGCACACAAGAGACGTTTTAGGTTCATAAAATTGAAAAATATTATCGTTTTATATGAGAGGAAATTTTTTAATACAGTTTTATAAAAAGTTCTCTATGAAAGATCAAATTTAATTTTAAGGGCGTTGGACCCAAATGTTAAGTTCAAAATCCCATTCTCTATTGTACTCAACGAAAATTATAGATAAATATTGTTTTGCTCTGTAACACTAATCTTTTTTCAAATATAAGACTGCGTACAGAGCGAAAAAATATTTAGTTTTGATACTTTTTGCATAAAACGAAGAATTCAAAATCTAACTTCAAAATTCATTATCTTCAATTTTACTTAAAAAATATTTGAATTAGATATTTTCTCGCTCTGTACGAATAATTCTAGTTAAAAATTGATTAATTTTACAGAGGGAAAAAATTTCAATTTTAATATTTGTTAAGTAAAATGAAGAAATCGAGTTTTTAGATTGGAACTTGGCTCCAACACCCTTAAAAAGTAATTAAAAGACTACATATTTTTATTATATATTATTATACTTTAAATTTCCATTGATATTCAAGTATATTTTATTTTTAATTTTAGGCGAAGGACTCACTGGAGATGACGTTTACAAAATCTACGAGCCAATCTCCAAAGAGCAGATTTCTCAAGTTGTAGCTTTGCAGGACTGTTTAAATGGCAGTTCTTTGGGCCAATTGTGGACCTCAAGTTTACCTTATTTATACCCTTTTATTGTTCAATTTAGGTAAGACATTTTTTGCACTGAATGTAATTTTTTCTTTTTCTTTTAAGGGCGTTGGACCCAAGTGTTAAGCTCAAAATTCCATTCTCCATTTTACTCAACGAAAATTATAGATAAATATTTTTTCACTCTGTAGCACTAATCTCTCTTCAAATATAAAACTGCATACAAAGCAAAAAAATATTTAAATTCGATTCTTTTTGCATAAAACGAAGAATTCGAAATCTAACTTCAAAATTAAATATTTTCATTTTATTTTAAGAATATTTGAAACAGATATTTTCTTGCTTTGTGCGCATAATTCTAGTTAAAAATTGATTAATTATACATAGGGAAAATATTCCAATTTTAATATTTGTTAAGTAAAATGAAGAAATAGAATTTTTAGATTAGAACTTGGCTCCAACACTGAAATTTCTACATTTATTATATTTTATTACTGTCTAAAATCGTTTAAGTAGGTTTTTAAAAAAATATCTGTGGTCAATTTTATAAATTATTATTTATTATTTATTTTAATTTTTCAGCTTAATAGCGGCAGCCGTGACTTTCGTAATGGGACAAAATGTTGGTCGCGGTCGTTCATCACACAAACACAAATTTCACAGTAGTGGGTATTATTTTTTTAATAAATAAAATGTATTCAATATTGTTTCTAAATTCCTAAAATTTAATGTCCATTTTACACATTGCAATTTTCTTATTTCTCTCAGATTTCAATTTGTTTATCTGCTAATTCTTATTAGAAAAATCTATGCAATCACTTTTCATACCTCTTTTAATTTCACAAGAAATTATCATTTTTGAAATATTTACCATATATTTACAATTTTAATTATTTAAAAATTAATTTAACGTACTTCGCTTAGTTTCTTAAATACATACATGTTACATTAGAAATTCAAGATAAAAAAAATTCAAAAAATCAAAAAATGTTTTTATAAATCTATATTTCACATAGACTTATAAAATTCGTAGGTTGCATTAAGAAAAACGTGTAGAAGTTAATCTCTATTTTAAGTTAATTCTATGTTCCTCTATAGAGGAATAGAATTATTAACAAAATAATAGCAAATTTTAACAAATATAAACAAATATTAACAAATATTTGCTTGTGGACTGTAGTCCACGTTGTAAACAAAAAAATAATTATTAATATGCCTTTTGTGTAGATTTATAAAATTGACTAAATAGAACATTATAATTATATAGAGATAAATAAAAATATAAAATTTCCTTAAAAAAAAAACATTTTTTTCTTCTTTTTTACACGTAAAAATTATTGTTTAATCTCTCCCCTTTTTTGTGAAAAAAATCACCCTATTTCCCCTTTTTTGAACTCATTTTACGCTGTGCACCCTGTGATAATTTCACATTACATGTTCCATAAAGAGTGCTAATAAAACAATTCATCAGCAGTTAAAGATCTGGGAATGCATGGCAGAGCTGGCTGCGATGGATCAAGCAAAGGCCTCTTTCTGGGAATCCTCTGCATGGTTGCTGGAATAGTCGTAATCCTCATCTTCCTAGTCGTGAGAGAAGATGAAAATTTCCCGCCATCGACGCTTTCCTGGTTGACCTGTGGGACCCTCATCGCTATCCTAAGTCTCAGTGGTTTGATGACAGCGAGCGGTTTGGTCCAGATTCGTCAGATGTCGATTGTAACAAGAGCACCAGCAGCTTTGGACAATTTACTATCAAACGTTTCCCTCATTGGGATCCAACTCTACTCAGTCTTCACTATTGTTGTCTGCATCTGTTCCCTAAACTGGATAGAAACTGATGAATCCCAAGGAAGACACATAATGCTGCTCTCTGCCTCTGTTCTACAGCTGATTCAGAGCTATGCTCAGAGCACTTTGATGGCTGAAGCTTCCAAAAGGTCCTGCATTACGAGGTACCAAATAACAACGAAACCAGCGAGGCAGGTCATAGCCTTCCTTCTTTTTAGCAACGCTGTTTTGTGGGCCTTTGATACAGTTATCACTCACAACTGGATATCCCAGGAACTTCAGCTAAGGTTCTTTGGTGTTCTTGCCTGGGGAATCATCTCTAGGATCGGACTACCCTTGCTCATTTTTTATCGATTTCATAGCTGCGTTTTACTCCTGGAGGCTTGGAACAAGTGCTACAGGACGCCGAGGGGAGATCATCCGCTTAACTGACGACGCAGAAAGTCCAGAGGGTTACCATCCAGGTAGGTGAAAATTATAGTTTTGATTAATATTCGGATTCTAAAAAAGGGCATTAACATTCAATAGTTCCTATGAAATAACGCTTTCTTAGATAATAGACAATTAATTCACAGCAAAATACGAAGCACGAAAAACCGTGCATACAAAACACTACAACAGACATCAGCCTCAGAATTTCTCCGGGTTCTAACTCCTCCGAAGACCATAATTTACGATCATTCTTATCCTTCAACTTCAATGCATTGAATCTGTCCTTTACCGATTTCTTGATCAATCCAGCTTGAGCAATTTCCCCTATAATTCGTTTAATTCGACTAACAAGTGGAGATCTTATTTCCAAATACAAGGCCTTGATACCCACATGGAACTTTTCATCAACAATTTTCATAATAGGATCACCATTGCTCTCCCTGTCTTGAGTGATTCTCATCTCAGCAATATTTCTTATCACCAGGCAAGCAACTGATCTCTTTTCTACCAAAAGACTTAAGCACTCATGGTGAGTTAGAGAAGACTTTTCAGATTTATTCAACAAAAGCAATGAGCTTCCTTCAGCATCGTCTATGAACACCTCATAATCTTGGAGGTTGATAACGGTTTGGAAAGAGGATTTAAGAACATCTTCAAAAGTTTTCATTTCCACTTGTTTTTTCATTTTCAAGCCAAAATTCGTCAAAGCTGTGTAAATGTACGACGAGTTGAACAAGCAGGAGAGGAGCAAAACACCAAACAGAATCCTCTCAACCAATTTTTGAGGACTGTGGGGTGTGGCCGTCGCAAGTGCTATTCGAACCATGTCCAAAATTCCCCAAGACCGATGATCAAATTTCAGCCAGAGCCCAAAACACCATGTCAGCAGGATAATTGTTATGATTGACATAAGGTTGAGAAGGTTCCGAGGAGTCGCAACAGTTAAATTTTCACCTGAAATTTTAAATAAATATTTTAAATTACGATGGAAAGATGTTTTGTGAAATGCGGCTGCGTCAGAAAATTAACAAAGGGGTTCTCGCATCCCATTGTACCTAAAAGTGTTTGAGCTTGATATGACATCTATAACGACATACCTGGAAATACTGGTACAACTAGGACAAAGGCGATGGGTGTGGTAAATGCACTTATTTCGTAGAATTCCTCGTCGCAAGAGCCAAGTACTGCACCCTGGATGGCAAGAAGATTGATTTCATTTCGACTCAATTCCTTCAATAACCCAGTTATGTTATTCTTCTTGCAGTCTATGTCACCCCAATCTGCTACCTCTGATTGGATCCATTTTATCCTAAAGTTCATTGCCTTCGATATAGTTCTTATCATAGCTATGTCGGGTCCAGATACTTCTATAATGTGTCCTTCCTCGTTCAATTTTAAGAAAGCAGCTGGTGGTTGATGAAAGATTCCGATCTTGATTACAAACCCATGAAGATCACGACTTTTGTCAGGAAACCATTTAAAATTCGAGGAATATTTGACCCTTGTTGTCACATTCGTGAATGGATTAAAGTAAAGGATGATTGCAGAATCCAGAATCTTGTCAATGTATTGAAATCCGAGAATAGTTACGTCAAGAAATTTCTTAGTCCAGCTGAATCTGAGGAAGTAGTCGTAATCTGATTGCGAGTTGTTGATCAGTTCTTGAGGAAGGACTATGAGGCACTTTGGTTGACTTCTTTTTCCTGATAATTCGCCTATAAATTCGATGGAGTTGT
>CAJFCP010025636.1:17156-41171 GCA_904066005.1 Synergus itoensis
GTCATTCAAAGTCAATAAAAATTATTTTAATGTCAAAATTCCTTATCTCTGATGGTTGTAATATCTTTCAAATACATTCGCACTAACATGTATCACACATTATGTATTTAAATAGTCCTAAAACTTACCGAAAATCAACGAAAATAGCCAAAAAATCGATTTTTTTCGATTTTTTGAAACTTTAAAGTCAATTAAGGGGGGTAAAAAATATTTTAATGAAATTACTACTATACAGGTATCAATCTACATGCTTTGAAGTATTTTTATTGATAATTAAAATCTTCAAAAAAAATTTTTTACTCTTCTAATTAGAAGAAGTGTTTTGTTTTTTTCATTTTTAGCTATATCTGCGTTGCGGAGACAGAAGGAATTTTTTTTTTTTAATGAAACATTAGAGGTGTGTTTTTGACTCCCCAAAGAAGGTTTTCATTGCTATTAGAACTTCGCGCAAACAACTTTTTTTTTTCGATACGCCCTACTGTGCATGTTCATCATCGTAGATCTGCATACACTGCATGCAACTCCATTCCGCCCAGCCCCTCAGCCCCTCTCCTACCATACCCCCTCTTCCAACCTTCTCTCAAATCCCCGCTATATACCCCCTCTACCCCCCACAAACTTCGCCACCCCTCACACCATCCCTCTACCAAAAAAATCACCTCCTTTCTTTCTCAACCACCCTTCACCAACCCCCTCCTCATCAATTCCCCCTCACCCTCACACCCCTTCCCATTATCGCCCCTCTCTTCTATTAATCCCCTCTGTCTATCCCCACCAGCCAACTCCCCCTCACATCATCCCTATCGCCTCTCTCTCCTCAAACCCCTCCCTTACATCCCATCTTCCCCTCCTCGCTATATCCTATCTGTATCCTCTCTACCCCTTCCACAATACCCCCTCTGCCCCTCTATCCCTCTCCAATCATACCCTCTTTTTTCCCCTCACCACCCATCACTTTACGAAGAAATGTCATAATTTGCGACAACGTAAAATCTGATAACATGAAAGGGGTACAAAACAACAGTGTACCGCGCCAGAGTCGTCGTGGCGCGCGATGGTACCGACAGTAAATATTTTGTCCATCGCAAATGAACTTTCCAACGGTTTTACGGCTGACTGTCTTCTCGCGGCTAGTCTTTTCTGAAAAAAGTCACGTGGGCCCTGGAGATCGTTGGTTATTGCGTGCAAGTGTTCTCCAGCATTGTTCCCTGGATGCAGTACATCAATTCGCAGTGCACTACGGGGCGGCCCACGCTACGGCATCGTCCTTTACAAGTACAGTGCTCTACAATAATATTTTTTTTTGCATTGGTCCAAAAATTAAAAAAAAAATTTTTACAGATTTCAGTTATCGACATTTATCAACATTCGAGACCTTCAGTGGTTCGCGTCCGTACTCAGTATTCAAATTCAGTAGAGATGGCTTTTTATTTGAAAATATATGTTTATGAACCATTTATTATTAATTTTAAATGATCCATACCTTACCAATTGTAGGTGAATTTATTGATAATATCCTGTATAAATTTAATATAAACCTAGAATAATTCGTTAATTGTCTTTCCTCTGCATGAAACATTGTTACGAATTAAAAATGATCTCTACTTTACCGACTGTAGATAAACTTTGTTACTTAAAGAAAATGATTAAAAATCTAGATAATTCTTCAAATTTCGTCATTTAAATATAGTTTGTAAACATTTGGTCAAAATCTCGGTAAGTAAGGAAATTCATATATTTTAGCAGGAGTACAAACCATCTTTAGCACGGACACAAACCATTATTTAAAATTGCGATAAATTTTTTGATATGATAATTATTGTGGCGAGGTGTACTTAGGTTAGAAGGTTCGGTGTTCACGTGCAAGCACGTGAAATAAATGCGAGCTGCAAATATTTCTCAGGCTGTTACAGATACTCATATAAAGAGGGAATGATGCATGCCCCTCGATGGGTAATATAATGTAGGCGGCTAACGAGAAAGGGTCGAGTCGTGCCGCGAGAAAGGGTGGATCCGTAAATTTGTGCCTTACACTAAATCAGCTTCGCCAAGTAACGACGCCTCGCCGTGAAAATTGACGGCCTAAAGTGCATCTATATCTATTACCAAGCCAAGGAGAGAGGCGATAATGTAATTTCTAACGATAAATTGCATATCTAGATCTTTCTAGAAATTAATTCCTTGGGAAAAGAAAATTATTTCCTAGATATATTCCCTTCACTGTACTTCTTCGTTTCTGAATCGCTTCAATTTTCTTCGTTCATAATTCACGAAGGAAGATTATAAGTAAGAAAGAAAAACATTTTTTAGAGAATTTTTTTAACTGAGTTTTAAGCGCAATAACTTTTAAAGTAATTTCCGGATTAAACTGAAATTTAGCATACCTTTTTGGGACCTAGAAAGAAACAAAGACTTCAAGAAATAACCACATTTGACAAAAATTCAAAAAGTTATAACACTTTCAAAATTTTTACGATCATATTTTTGAAAGATTAAAAACCTTTATGTACGGTTCTTGGTAGATCTCAAAAGTAAAAATAATTTATAATCTTAACATTTGTCGATCAGAAGAAAATAAACAGAGTTATAACATTTATAAAACATAAAAAAAATAAAATTTGACATTTTCAGCCAAAAAAAGCAGGTTACAGAAAAAAAGACAAGAGACAAAATTTGTTGGTTTTAGAAAGACTAAAGATTAAGAAAGATTTTTGTTGAAAAATTGAAAATTCTTTAATTCCTATGAGACTACTTTTAATTATTTTTTGCCTATTGAAAATGTTAAGTTATGTGAAAATGACCCAGAATTTGGATCCAAGACCCTTAATATGTCATTTAAAGATAATTTCTCATTTGCAGATTTGAAATGAACGTTCTTCCGCTAGCTGAAGTCGAAGCCCTTTAATTTCCGGTTCCGAAGTTATATTCGAAACTAAAGTCCGATGCAATTAAATGATGAACTCGGGTGCTAAAATGAGAGGATATACTTTGAATCCGATCCGCGATTCGGGCTCGCTTGCATTTAAATCTAGCCTCCTTTATCCATAGCGTTAAATTTTTTCGCCTCTTATGTTTAAGCATCTTCTTCATTATGACTTTCAAAGAAGATTGAACGTCGCCCTTCCGGTTCCGCTGTTTTCCGTTTCGACGCCCCTGAATGTAGTCGCGCTTTACCCCACGTTGCACATACATAGTCTGTACTTACCCATGAGACTCATGCCCTGGAAAGCTCTGAACATGATCGTCCTCAAGAATCGAGAAACTTGTCACTTTTCGAATCACTGCTCGCGAAAAAAAAGACCACAAGAGGACACTTGCGTTTCTTTGTATATTATGTAAATTCTTTTCTCGGGGTTGATTTTGTATTTCGAACTTTACAATTTAGACCTCAAAAATGTTCAAAAAAACTTTTTTTAAATAACGTTACAAAAAACCCTTCTGTAACAATCTTTAACTAATTTATGAGCCAATAATATTATTTTCAAAGAAATGGTGCTTGAACCCAGAAATAATAATAAGTGAAAATTGAAAAGCAAAATTTTGAATAATCAGAAATAATACCTGTAGCAAAATCTCAATTAGAATAGGTGACAAAATTAATTAAAGACTAATTAAGCAAATTAATCTATCCAGACAAAAAACCTGAAAACAAAGTTTGCCAAGAATCATCATTTTATAAAAATTTATAGATGGTTCTCCCATCCGGATCCGGAACATTGTCTGAAACATTTTTAAGAAAATCACCATTCATTAAAGCCTGCAAATAATCCATCCGTTCTACTTTACAACTAAAGTTTATCTTCAAGTTCTTTTTTTTTCCTTTTTTTCTAAGGTCAACTATGCAAAATCCCAAATTGGAACCAAAATCGAAATCCAGACTTGGCTAGACCTTGAATGACTCTAAATGAATTTCTATAAGAACAAAGAACTAGAAATATCTACAAATATCTAGAGAAACCAAAGAATGGGATGAGAGTTGATCTTGATATTTACGAACACAAAAAAACCAGAACCGTCCGACGATAACCGACCGCACTTCTTAACTGATCGTTCAAACAATGTCGAAGGTATTAATCCCCTTCTCACCTCCGTTAATATAAATCAGAGAAGGTTTACACACCATTTATATTATAATATGGGCTACAATAGTTTCGCGTCATATCCTGGCTATGTCCCCACAGCTCGTAGCAATTGGATTAACGCACCCCACAGATCTCTCTGACACCCACCCATCAGTTTTCCAATCTCCCTCCCCCACGACTTTTATTTTTCACACACATTGCTTCGTTTATTCCAGAGCCAACCCAAGTCCCGACTCGACCCGAATATGTAGACACGACCCGAACATTCCGAAATCTCGAACCGATCCGAAAACTAAAATTCCTAACCATCCCGAAATTCGACCCGAACGTCCCTAAATCTCGACCCGATCCGATTACCCGACTTGACCCGAAAACTCGAATCGACCCGAACATCCCGAAATTTCTAACGAACACGCCAAAATCTGGAATAGACCGGACAGCTCGAACTACTCGAAAGCTCGACCCGATTCGAACAATCTAAAATACCAAATCGACCCGAACGTATCGTAAAATCGAACCGATCTAACTCTCGAATCGACCCGAACGTCCCGAAATCTCGACCTGAACCGAATAGCCCCAAATCCCGAACTAACCCGAATTCACCAGAAAATTCAAATAGACCCGAGAACCTAGTCTTGACTCGAATCTCCGACTTGGCCCGAAAACCCGAATTGTCCCGAATATCCCGAAATGTCGAACCGATCTATATCTCGACCCAATACGAAAGCGTGCTAGAAATCTCTATGACACCCACCCACTAGTTTTCCAATCTCCCTTCCCCCCTAGTAGAAATTGGGCTAGTTTTTCCTTAACACTCTCAAGTAACTCTTAGGGCTGAAATGGGGAAAAATTAGACTAGAGAAACTAGGTAGTGCCTAGTTAGAACCTAACTAGAATTTCCTGAACAGATTTGAATGAGGAAATCCTTGACTATTAATCAATGAAATTTCCTCATTCAATACGAGAATAGTTTTTCCTTGCCTGTATCTCGATAGAAACTAACTAGGATTTCCTGCTCAGTTTTAACTTGAAAGACCCCTCTACTGATTTCTACATTTCATACTTGGGTTTGGATAAGAATATTTATATTTGTTTGTATTATATAATAAAAATTGAATACAAAAAAATAAATGAAAAAATCTATAATTATTTAATAATAATTAATAAAAAGTATTCTATAAATGATAATTTATTAAATGACTATTAAACTAATAATTTAATGCAAATACTTGTAAAGAGAAACAAAATGCGGCCTATAATTTATTTTATATTTTTGCAAATAAAAGAGTTTATATTTCATTTCAAAAATGGAAATAATTTTATTAAATCTACGTAAGCACCTCGTAAGAAACTAACCAGATTCTTTCTAGATTTCCTAGTCAGTTCCTCACTCGAAGTAGCGTCACATTCCTCACTAGTAACTGACAAGTTTCCTAGTTGGGTGCTAACCAGACGTAGGAAAAAACTGACTAGAAACATGCCTAAAACTAGGACCAATTTCTACTAGGGCCCCTTCAGTCTTTCACACATTTTGGCGCGCGTTCTCTCACTCAAGTAGCATGCAATAGAGCTATTATGACCCCCGACAAGCGAGAAACTCAATTTAAATTATGACTTCTTGCGCAGGTTCATATGACCGTTATTATAACGTTAACCGTTTCACGCTGATTCGGTTTTATCGCACGTGCAAAAGGTAGGTAACTCAGCATCGCGCCCGACAGCTTATCAGAATTCCTTGGAAAGAACGTACAGAAGGATATTTCGATGCGGGCTTGTCAAATTTTCATTCAGACATATGTCAAGAAAACTAGTCAGATTTAGAAAAAACACAGAAAAAACTATGGTTAAATTTTATTGCATATAAAATTTTCCGCGGTTAAAGTTTACACGCTGTTTGGCGAAAGTTTACCCTACGATGGAATAAAAACCGTCGTGTGCTACGTTTTTAGCAGCAATGCGAAAAACGACAAAATATGAGTAAATTCGAGCTACAAATTAGGATACTAGATTTCAAAAAAATGTTGTACTTATTTAATTATTATTTTTAAAATAATTAGACTTGCCGCGAATGAATGAAAACGTATTTTTCGTGACTGAAAATAAAGCAATTGCGACTAATAAATAAAGCCATGTTAAACTGTAATACCGACGGATCTCACAACTTATGTACCATGTGATGGTTAAAATCAGTGAATATGGCGACTTTTCTACCGGTGTCAAGACTGTCAAATGCTTTATTCTCAGTAACGAAAAATATGTTTTCATTAGTCCGAGATAAATACAATTATTTTTTTTATGAAATTGAAGTAAGAACAACGTTTTTTAAAATCTGATGCCCTGATATTCAGACCCACTTTATCCATACCCGAGTAGAAGTTTTGCTGTGGCCCCGATCGGGCCCAGATTGTGGAATCTGGCCCCTTAATGAACTCTCCTTTAATTTACACAAAAGAAGCGATAAAATCCCAGAGATGAGTTTTATGCCTCGTTGTCTCGGGTATGCCGATTCCTGGAAACCAACACGAGACGTAATTCTTTATCTGTTTTTAATCCGCAGTCGGCGAGAATTTATTGTCATAAATTTGAATTTCGCGAATGACTCCACGCCCATAGATCATGGAGGACAGTAAAAAGAATTACAAAGTAATATCAGATCTTTGCGAGTGTAAGGCAATTTAAATCCTTAAATCATCGGCGACATCACGAAAGCTCAGACATTTAATAACTCCACAACGAATAGGTACCTGCGCGTAAATGCATGTGCTTCTATTTTGCCGTAGGAGCGATCGCGAAAATAATTAACTGCGCTTAATAACACCCTGCTCGTAATGCAGGAGTCTATTGCCCCCTTTTGATCGGAATCTGCATTCTTTCTATTCTCGATACCAGTTCGCATTTTTTAGGGAGTGACTTATCAGACGAGGTAATATGAGAGTCGAATCGTACTTCTTGCAACACCAATTCGAAAATTTCTACCCAAAAGGAACATCCCGAAAACTCGAACCGACCCGAACATCCCGAAATCTCGACCTGATACGAACACTAAAATCTCTAACCCACTTTGAATCCGACCCGAATTGACCCGAACATCCCGGAATCCCGACCCCACCCGACTGTCCCTAAATCCCGAACTCTAGTAGAAATTGGTCTATTTTTTCCTTAACACTCTCAAGTAACTCGTAGGACTGAAATGGGGAAAAACTAGACTACAGAAACTAGGTAGTGCCTAGTTAGAACCTAACTAAAATTTCCTGAACAGATTTTAATGAGGAAATCCTTGACTAGTAATCCATGAAATTTTCTCATTCAATACAAGAATAGTTTTTCCTTACCTGTATCTCGATAGAAACTAACTAGGATTTCCTGCTCAGTTTTAACTTGAAAGACACTCTCTAAATCTGAATTAGTAGAAAACTACTAATTGATAGTAGTTTTCTACTAATTCAAATAACGCCGATTCGTTTACTGATAATTAGTAACAACTTACTAATTCAATGTGTAAGAATAACCTACTAAATGAATTAGTAACCTGCTTTATTCTAGCCTGGAAATTTTTGATTATTATTGTAGCCCTGTGAAATTACACCACGGGGATTGTTATTGTCGCACTTTTAAGGAAAACGAACACAGTTAATTAAAATATCACACGTCAATTTAGTAACGCGAATTAATAATCACAATTCGAACTCGATCACTGACGACGATGTGATACCGACGCTATCGGAGCTCCGATACTTCTATCACTATAGATAGCGACCAATTCAATTAGTAAGGAACCTTACTAGACAAATTAGTAGATAATCCTTACTATTTCATTTAGTAATATAAATTTTACCATTCTCTTTAGTAGAAAGTGAAGAACTTACTGATTTGGTAGTCAAAAACCCTGTTACTAATTGAATTGGTCAAATATCTACTAATTCAGATTTAGAGAGCACCTCTACTGATTTCTACATTTCGTACTTGGGTTTGGATAAGAATATTTATATTTGATTGTATTATATAATAAAAATTGAATACAAAGAAATAAATGAAAACATCTATAATTATTTAATAATAATTAATAAAAAGTATTTTATAAATGATAATTTATTAAATGACTATTAAACTAATAATATAATGCAAATACTTGTAAAGAGAAACAAAATGCGGTCTATAATTTATTTTATATTTTTGCAAATAAAAGAGTTTATATTTCATTTCAAAAATGGAAATAATTTTATTAAATCTACGTAAGCACCTCGTAAGAAACTAACCAGATTCCTTCTAGATTTCCTAGTCAGTTCCTCACTCGAAGCAACATTACATTCCTCACTAGTAACTGACAAGTTTCCTAGTTGGGTGCTAACCAGACGTAGGGAAAACTGACTAGAAACTTGCCTAAAACTAGGACCAATTTCTACTAGGGAATCGACTCAAATACTTGACCTAGCCCTAAAACCCGAACATCACGAAATTCCGACCGGAACGTCCCTAAATCCCAAATCAACCCGAATTTCTGACTTGACCCAAAAAACCTAATCGTCCCAAACATCCCGAAATTTCGACCCGACTAGATCACTCTAATCCCGAAATCCGACCCGAATCAACTCAAATATCCCGAAATCTGTAACCGATCAAAATTTTTAACCAACCCGAAAACCCTAGAATCCCGAACAGATCCGAATACCTGACCTGACCCGAAAACCCAAATCGTCTCGAACATCTCGAAATTTTGAACCGATCTGAATCTCGATCCTACCCGATTACTCCCCGTGTAGAAATTGCGACTCGGTTTTGGTAGGGTGCTATAGTCATATTACCCTAACTTTATTAGGGCGCTGAACGGGAAATCTGGAAAGGACCCTAAAAGAACGACATGCTTTGCAGATAAGGCACTAGTCTAGACTCATTGGCTAGATTCGAGCGAGGGTGCCTTTCTATTGCTCGACTAAATTTCCCTATTATTCCCTAATTTTATTTGAGGTTATGTAGGTTATGGTTTAAGAGATTTCGTAATAATTATAATTAAATATCTAATTTAAATAAAATTTTGTTTTATTAAATAGAAATTAAATTTCTAGAAACTTACATAAATTAGTACAAATACAAATAAATACAATTAAGTATAAATACAATTAGTATAAATACAAATAAATACAAATAATACACATAAGTACAAATAATTTTCTATTTAGAAACACAGTCTAGATTACTATTTTTTCATAATTTAACTGAACTTTTATATATACGTCTACACTTCTATTTTCTTCTACATTCCTTACTTTTCGAACATTTATTATATTTAGAATAAATTACCTTCACAAGTGTCATCCTGAACATTCATAACCTCACTTTCACTTTCTTCTTTGTCACTTTCGTCTACTATTTTCGAGGGCTCAGTGCGTAATTTTTTGTTTAATCTGTATTTTTTATATCTTATTTGGTTTAACAACCTTTTTCTTTCCATGATGCAATTGGATTATAATTTATTTCACTCTAGCACAAATAAAAAAGATATATAGCCACGATAGCCACCAACTTCACAAAGCTTCAAACTTTTGGAGCATAACGCTATCAAACATTGGCTTTTGGGCACGACACTAACGTTCTACCCGCCACGGTTTAAATTTGATGTATAAATAAAGACTTATGATTATAATTTATTAAAAATAAATTTAAAATTCCATTTTTATAATAATAGATATATTTAGGGAAATACCTTTTGTATTTGAATAGGGCCTGTCTAAATTCTAAATTAGGACCTTTCAAAACTTCCCTATAATTCTCTAGAAAGCGAACAGAGGCAACCCTACCATCACCTGACAAGAGCCTGCATAACATTTTCTAGTCAGGTTACCCTTTACAACACCCGACCAGTTCCCTGTTTAATGTAGGGAATATTAGGGCATTTTCTACACGGGTCTAAAATCCCTAACCGACTCGAAATCCGACCCGAATCGACTCGCATGTCCGAAATCCGGAACTGATTAAAATATTCACCCGCCCCTAAAACTCCAAAATCCCGAACTGACCCGAAAATCCTTCATCATCGACTGATTCTGTGGTAATATAATTTTTACCCCTTCTTGTAGAATTAGCAATATATTTTAAATATCGCTGATCTCGTGACACTGGATTGCAAACAGGATCGCGGTAGAGGTTAAAAAGCATCGTTCTCGTAGAATCTGAGGATTCGTTCGTTGCTTCTATGGCATCACAATGGCTTACTAAGTTCCCTACGTAAAGAGATAAAGCATCTGGACAAGGCCGACCATTCAATAGTGATGAACTGGTTTCTTGTTTGCGGCACCACAAAACAGAGAAACAGCTTTTGCTTTCCAATTGGCTACGCCGACGTCCTCAAGTTATCTTCGCAATTTAACACAAATTAGAGATCTAGTTTATCTTGAAATAGAACCACTTATGTCAAAAATCCGCCAAAGGGGAAATTTATTGTCGAAGTGGGTGTGTTTATAACGGCCCAGGTAGAAATTCACGACTGGTCCAGTACTGGCCCAGTACAGATTGCCGGAGTACCAGTACTGGGCGTATGTACTGGGCCAGCACTGGGCCAGTACTGGCATGTAATGCATGACAGTACTGGCGTTCGGTACTGACGCGGTACTGGACACCAGTACTGGTTCTGTACTGGTATATTACTGGTAAAATACTGGTAGAGTACTGGCTATTATAGTCGCCGTAGTTACTGTAGAATTCGGAAAATTATTTAATAAAGCGGATTCTTGATGAACTTATAGAATGAATTCAATGATCCTCACAGAAGTAGGATATCCCAAGATATCCTACTGCTTTGAAAGCTTGAATATTATTTGTAGATAAGTAGAAATTATGACCGGGTTCGGGCCGGATTCTGGCTGGGTTTTTGACGATGTAATATAATCAAAAGTTTACAAAAAAAAATTGTTTTTAATATAAGCACTGCACTTAATTTATGTTTTAAATTGCACAATCACGCAAAGTCTCTTTTACACATATAATCGCACGCTCACACGCTTTGAAAAATCGCACTCGCTGGGGATCGATCTCCCGACCCTAACATCCTAAACCTAAACGCACGCCCTAACCGCCTGAGCTATTTAACCACTTGGAGTTCGTGAACAATAACTCAGCTAAGCTCTTTCGCTGAAAAGCCAAAGATAATTGCGAGGAATATAGATATATATTTTTTTTTGTTTCACACATTTTATGAATAGGTGTTTTTAAAAATTTTTCATTTTCAAATTTTTAATTGATCTGTTATAAAACAAAATATTTTTTTCATGAAACTTTATTTATATTTGTATTAAAGAAATTCTTTAATTAAAATTTTTTTAAATTATGTTTCAAAAAATGTTTGTATTCGCGAAAATTGAAATTTGTAAAATTATTGTTTACGAGAGAATTTTTCTATATTAAAGTTTTATGTTTATTTAATAGTGACAATTTGGCATTAAAAATATAATTAAAAGTATGTTTTTTAATCGTAAATACTTTAAATACATTTTCTTTGAAAACTTATAAGTAAAATGTCTTTAATTTTTAGATTTTATAAAGATGACTCGTACATGGTGTTTTAAAAGAACTTTCTAAAAATTGTTTTTACGATGATTATATTTAATATTTATCACTATTTTGTAACACCTCAATAATAATATTAAACAATAAAAAAATTGTTTTTGTACGACTGGCATAGTACTGCTCCGTTCGTGGAGCCAAACTTTTGCCAGTACTGGTTGAATTCCCGATTATCTACCGGAGTAGTATTACTCCGTTCGTGGAGCCAGCCTTTTGCCAGTACTGGTGAATTACCGATTATCTGTACTGGCAAACTGTACTGGGCCAGTACTACCCCGATGGTGAACTCCGGCGGGGTACAGGAATTTCTACCTGGGGGGCGGGACTAAAGTGGATGAAGTTATTAAATTTTTTCCTTTCTGAAAGAGTTTCAAGAGTTTTCTAGGAATTTTGGAGATTTTGACTCTTGAATTCGGTTTTCCAAAAAAATTAGGGAGATTATAAATAAATGGCAATTTATCTTCTGAGGCTGAAACTGTGGATTTATTCCTACGTCATTCTGTCACCAAAAAGGATAATTACCTGCATTAACATCTTCGCATAAGATCCATCTCTCTCGTCTTCTATTATATCTGCTTTTTTTTTGCGAACGTGAGTTACATAATAAGTCAGTCGGCATATTACTTTGTAGTGAAACGCATGAAAAAACTTATTCTATTCTAATTAATGGTAATGTATTCGCCAGGACGCTTGAAATCGATTTTTCGAAATCTCGACATTGATCTTGGGCATTTACAGTCGGGATTCCGAAATAGAAAAAGACACGCATTGTATGCTTTGCGAAATTGCCGGTCATATATTTCTAGTCGTTGAAGTTGTTGTTTTGAAGACGTAAATAAATTAACAAGATTTTTTTTATCTAAAGTCATTTTTTATCACGAGAAGAATACATTTCCTGATTTGGTATGTAAATTTTATTAATTGGTTTGAAAATCTGTCTTATTTTTTATTTATGTACAATATTTATTCTTAAATTGATAGATATACTATAAATAAATTTACCATAGTAATAAACAACTTCTTTCACTTTATGTCTTTACATATTGAATATTCTGTGAGATTTTAAAGAGTAGTAAAGGAGTTTTATATTTTTCAAGAGAATTTATAGAATAAGAAAATATTTCAAGGGATTTGATGCTACTTTTGAAAATTTGAGATTTGCAATAATTTTGATGCATTTTAAAGGATTCTAAGAGACTTTTAACTGTTTCGAGAGACAAGGTGCTTTTTAAAATTTTAATGAGTTTCATAATAATTAAGGACAAACCCAAAAGATTCCGTCTGGCAGACGGTTCTGACTAGGGATGGGCGATTCTGTCAAAAAGTATCGATGTCTAAGAATCGATACTTTTTAAAAATCGATACCAAGGAATCGATTATTTTTAAAAAGAATTGAAGAATCGATACTTAATCTGCGCATGCGTGCTCGGCATATGATTGGTTGCTATTGGCGCGCAATTTAAAATGCTAAAAAATATTATTTTTATTTATTATAAATAATGTCATTTCAACTTATAGAAATGTTTATTTGACTGATATTTATGAATCTTGATAAAAATAAAAATGAATTAAGTATATATTCTGTAAATAAAAAATATGTAAATAAAAAAGTAACCTGTCGATTCTGAACTTCGATTCTTCGTTAAAACAGAATCGATACGCAGAGAATCGATTCTAAAAATAATCGATGTCACAATCGATTCTTCAAGAAAAGAATCGAATCATTTCAAAGAATCGAGTAGAATCGCCCATCACTAGTTCTGACGATCATTTTGAATTATCATTTTTAAAAAAGAAAGTATTGTTTTTAATGACGAAGCACATGTTTATCTGAAGAGAGAAGATACATATCTTCTTTCTTCAGATAATAATTCTGTTAAATTCGTTGATATGCTACATTTATTTGAATTAATTTTCCATTCTTCAAAGTAATAACCCGTTGTGACCCGCGGCTAAAGATTATCCGACGGCAAACGCATTTCCTGTATCCAGCGCTTGGATATCAAGTGGAGCGTGGAATTAAACATCAGGGGCTCGGTTGATCGAAGTCAATGATATTTTGGAATAAAACAACGGAGTATCTGACCCTGGGGCAAGAGTGGAAGGAAGTTGATAAGAAATAAGACGAAGAAGGTGAAAAATAGGAGAAGAATGAAAAAGAAGACATAGAAGTTGCTTAGGAGAACAAGAAGCTGTTCAAGAAAAGGATTCGAGAAGAAAAGGGGGGAAGGAGAACGACCCTCGTGTCCGGTTGAATGTTCGTAATGAACGTACGACCGGTTTCTTTCCTGTTTAATTTACAATATCAACAAAAAAAACTTCCAAGTATAACAAAACAGAAGACAATAAAATGCAATAAAATTCAGTACAATAAAATTCTGTATAGAATCTAAAATGTTGTTTGACTTGATATCAGGAGAATGAAACTTATTGAGAGTGTTGACGGTTAGAAATATTTATAACAGAAGTTTTTAATAAATGATATTGGTTATTTTCACATAACTTAAGTAAAATACATCGAAATTCTTAAAAATTTTTTAAATCTCATAAAACCTCGTCAAATCCCTTAAATTTTGTGACATACCTTGAATTCTCTCGAAAGTCATTAACATTACTTAATTTTCCTTGGTCATTATCACGTGACCCCGTTAGAATCTCCACAAAAGCTCTCCTACAGGAGAAAACAATTTTCAAAATTTATTTTTAAAAAAAGAACTGGATTTGGGAAAAAGGATTTCGCCATTGATGTATGCGAAGATGCATTTAAAGTGATTTATTGCAAAACTACAGTAACATTTGTTGTTTGAACGAATTCAAAAACTTAATCTACAATACATTCTTTCACTCTGAACGAATAAAAGATTAATTAAGATATCATTACATAAAAAAAATATAAAGGCTCGCATAAACAGTTGCCATTTTTAAACCTGTAGAGCAGTTTGAAAATAATTTATTAGAGGCTTTTAGCATACAATAAAATTTAACTCGTTCTATACACACAAAATGGTCAATATTTACAATGGGTCGGACATAAAAATTATTTTACAAAAAAAATACACTTCCTCCAGAGAAAAAGACAATACACCCAATACTAGTAGAAAGGTGCTAGAAGTGAATAATTGAATGTCTAACACTTGCAGAGATTTTACAATTTTTAGAGCAATTAATTTTTCTGTACTAACCCACGCTGTTGGCGTACAACGACTTTCTAAACGCTTCACACACACGAATAGGTAAATTTTTAGATAAGGAGAGAAAAAAAACAGCTTTTAAAAATACACACTTCCTCGGGAGAAGAAGGCAACACAGCCATGGATTCGCGTTTCGGCGTACTTTATCAGCAGTTCACAAATGAAAACCAAAATCGAAACAGAACATCCGAGAGTGATGAAGAAAACCAGTGGAAAAAGAACTTCTACTGATTCAATTTATTCTTCACCTTCCCATCGACTTGTCTTCCTTACATGAGGCGAAAACTGCTTCTCCCATTGATAAATCAGACTGGACTGTATCATCCTTTGTATAATTGGATCAACTCCCTTTACAAAAGGTGATTTTGGTTCGAAGGGTATAATCTTTAGATAATTTGACACGCATTCGTTCATGATCTTCATCGTAGTATTATTTTTTAAATCCTGTTGATCCCTGATTACAGTTAGCGCCATTGATTTTCTTAGCATGCAAGCAACATTCTTCCCTTGCACAAGCATATCAATGCATTCTTCTTTTTTCTCAATAATTCTAGACTTGTTTGCTAATGCTTCAAAAACGGCGTTATTCTGTCTTCTCATTGCATACAAAATGTTCGGTACCATCACTGGAATGAGATTTGTCTTGTTTAATTCCTCCAATGTGTCAATTGGCATATCAGACTTCCTGATAAGTTTCGTGTCCGTTAGCAATGCGAAGATATTGGAAGAGAATATTGAGAAAGCCAGGAGAATCAAGACAAATACAATCCTCTCCGATAATTTCGAAGGTTCACGAGGAACTGAGAATCCTCAAGTTTCTCGCAGGATATCGAACCAGGACCAAAGATCTTTATCAAATTTCAAGCAGATCGTGATAATCCAGATCAATGAAACCAGTAAAACTAAGTAAATCCATTTCGTCGTGTGTGATACTCTATCAATTTTGGCAGCTAAACTTGGTATCAAAACACAGATTGGAGAGAATCCACTACTTTTGCTTACAATACTTTGCTGCTCGCACCATGGGGCTGCTCCACCCTGATTTGTAAGGAACCGAATTGAATTGTTTCCAAGTAAATACACGAGTCCAGTTCGTTTGCTTGCAATATGGCAATGATAGCTACCATATTCTTCCACTCGAGATGGAACTTCTGATAATGTAAAGTTCATCTTTTGCGAGATGGTTTTTACGACCAGAGCATCTGGTCCAGAAACTTCAATCGGATGACCTGAGGAGTTGCGTTTCACGTAAACATTTGGTGGATAGTTGAATGATCCTACCTTCATCTCAAATCCGTTCATATCCAGAAGTTTATTCGGAAAGAGTTTGGTTTTCCTTGTGTACTTTTGTATTTCGTAGATTCCGGTGAAGGGATTCAACTGATGCAGCGTCGTGATTAGTCGATGCTTCCGATGCAAACCATTTCCGAGTTTTTCTACAACCTCAAGAATCTAGAAGTCGAGGAAATAGTTGGACCACATGTAGTAAAGTAACTCTTCGTAATTGAGAATGGGTTTTCCTCCCTCGTGTATGGCAATCATCAAACACTTGGATCGAACTTTACTTTCAAATATCCGATCGAGAAATTGGAGTGTATCAGCATTTTCTGAGTTTTTTAGATTGTTATTTGTCAATTGAATCGTGATGTAAAGCGCTTTCAAACTTTGATGTAATAGTGGTTGATTCAAAGCCTCTCGAGATTTAGAAGTTTTAGAATGACATAAGCTAATTACCTGACTGGGAATTTCATGCAACATTTTCGCTATGATGTTCGATATCCGGTGGTCATGAATTTGTAAATCTCCACTAACTATCAACACTGTTTCAGAAACTCGCAACTTTCTTTTGATGTGGCTGGTGAGAGGGTTCAGCCATTTTTCATTGTTAGATAGTCCGGTAACATTTAAGAAAAGTATAAAAAGAACGATGACGTTGCAGAATTTTACATAGCGTGACATTTTATATTTTATCTAATAAATTTCCATTCTTAAGTTTGTAATTAGTGGATTTTTAGAGAACGCAAACCAACTTTTCTTTCTGTTAAAAGCAGACTACCTCACATCGTATTTCCTTAGTAACTGTGAATACAAACAGTGATAGCAATTTTTCAAAGTGGAACTTTGCATTAAAATTACAGAAAATATGTTTAAAAAGTGAAATGGAAATAATCTGCATTTAACCATCAACTTTTTAAAAAACTTTCATAACATAATACCTAACCTACATTTCTATTTGTATGATTCAGTAATTTAAACCTTTCTAGATAATAGGAATATTGATTCGCTGACCTTCCAAAGAAAAATACCTAGCGCATTACATTTCAACTACATATCATGTAACTTCTTCTGATTTGTTCAATTCTTTTGAATTATTTTCATTTAACCTAAATTATTTTTCGAGTTTTTAGGATATTTTGATTTTTATAAATCCACTTAAATTCTATTAACTTTTACAAGGCGTAGTATGCATACCACCTCTTAAAAAATGCACTTTTTTTGTGACACAATTGA
Organism: Synergus itoensis; assembly: GCA_904066005.1. Classification (NCBI taxonomy): domain Eukaryota; kingdom Metazoa; phylum Arthropoda; class Insecta; order Hymenoptera; family Cynipidae; genus Synergus; species Synergus itoensis. The sequence goes on from CAJFCP010025636.1 coordinate 34,498, forward strand.
CAATAATCCTAATTCTTAGGATCAAATATTTTATTGTATTTATTCTTTCCAGTTCTGTAGATTTTGTTGTCACGAGACCCCTTTTGCGACTGTGGTGGAGCAGATAATTAAGGTGAGCCCGTTACAATTCGGGAGAAAACATGAGCTCGACGCAAAAAAAGTAAGAGCCACATCAAAACAAAAAACTGCCAAGAAAACTAAAAATCCAACAAGGCTGCAACCAACGCGCAGGGGGCGACCAAGAAAAGTTCAACTGAACACAATTAACTCGAGCGACGAAGATTATTATGTTCAACACACAAGTATTCTATAAATGTAAACAACGTTGATTCAAAATAAACCTCTTGAACAATTAAAGTGCCTTAAAAAACATTCCCAAAATTTTTCAAAAATTTTTTACTCAATTTTCGCAAAGTGTCCCGAATTATCCCGGTGCCTGTCGCTAATTACCCCGGTACAGGGGAAATTCGGGACACTCATTGACTTTTCACACGCATTCCAGTGTTTGTGAAAGGTATGTATAATTAAAAAAAAGCATTTTTGTGTATTCATATATTAAACAATACAAAAAGTGTCCCGAATTGCCCCAGTTTCCCCTAGAGTCTGAGGTTATGCTTCAATTAGTAAATCTAAACGAGTTGCCTGGGAGCGACTGTTATTGTGATGTTAATGGGGTTTGCGAGAAGCAAACAATACACCCTGGGCGCGGCAATTAGCTGACATTCTATATACCCTTCATGACCTACAATCTCTCCACGAGAGCACCTTGCCTCTGCTTCTGTAATCGCAACCTTAAAGCCGGGCCTCTCGCGTCGATGTAAATCACCGTCGCGCCGAGACCCTCGCATATTTTAAGGAGCGCGTGAGCTCGCACAATTGTCGGGATCGAGATGCTCCTTCGTATTCCAGTAACGTGCCGGCTAAAATCCAACTTTGAATATTTATTAGGACCCGCCGAGGTTAGAGAAACGATTTACTCCATTCGAGCCCGTATAAAACATTTTAAACCACAAAGCACGTATGTGCATTTTTAAAGTGATGAGACCTCAATTATTTCATGATTTGGTCATAAAAAGTATCTGATGCATGCAAGCAGGGCATAATGAGAGAAAGGTACAAGTTCAATCACTTGTACCGAACGTCATGCCAAAAAATGTTTATATTTAGTTATAACGTCTATCTGAAGCTCAACACGTCCACACTCAGCCAGATCTGCGCCAGTATCTCTTCCAACAAAACGCCAACGTTGGCCAGTACTGACACCGTAGTACGCCAATTGTAAATTTTCCACTTGGGGTCTTCGCACAAGTTAATTTTTCCCTTATTTTTTGTATCAATCCTCGTCTCTTAACTAAATTGAAAGAAAGGAAGCTTGTTTTCATCGCCCTCTACTTTTAACCAATGAAGTTCTATTTCATTTTCCCACTTATTTCATATTTTTAAGACATGGGGTCAATTTGAGAACAGCCAAATTTAAATCCAATTTGAGTGTTATACTATGGTACTTTTTGGAAATTATCTGACATTGATGATAATAGGCTGCGGGATAATAAAAGTGCAATAACTTTGTATAGATGTGTGTTCACAAGGAATAGATTCACATTTTTATCATCACAAAAACGAATCGCCCCATTCTAAAAGCTATCTTATTCCGATGAAGTGTGGCACTTAAAGGGTAAAATCTATTCAAATTCCTTAAAATCTGTTAAAATCAGTTAAAATGTCATAAAATATTGTGAAATCTGTAGGTATCTTTGGAAGGTCGTATTGAAAAAACTTTATGATCTCTTTTAAAAAGTAACACACATCGCAGTTTTGTTTGCCACACTGAAAAAACTCTATGGTTGTGACAACAACAGAAATAGTAAAATATGGTATAACTAATAATTTTCGGTTACCACATCTACGGTTGTGGTTGCCAAAACCACAAGTCTTACGTGACACGTACAGCTATATGGCACCTATTATGAAATAGTTGTGGCAACTATTTAATAAAAGTTGCCACATAGGTATGGTTATTGTCACATAATAGTTGTGGTTGTGGCAACCACAATCATGGTTGTGGAAACCATAAATTGTAGTTGTACCGTATTTTACTATTTCTGTGGTTGTCACATCCATAACAGTTTTTTCCGTGTAGATGCCATTTTATGTTAAGAACAGTTACTATATGTTAATTGACATCATCTGGAGATAGATTATTTCAAATATCCTTAAACTGTTTGGTAATAGTTAAATCTCAAAGGAAGCGTGTGTGTCAATTGCACCAGTCCCAATCCTTCTCCGACCGAAATTCACACGAAACATTTAGTCCAATTTTCTCTAGAAATTCGACATTTTTATTTCCCGTAGAGTAGCTTGAAAGTGATAGGATTGAGGCTCTTGACGTAGAACGATTTTCATCTCGCTCTGCATATACGAAAAAGTCAACTTTTAGAGGAGCTCGGACAGAAAACTTTTTAAAAATGTACACTTCCTTGGGAGAAGAAAGCAACACAACCATGGATTCGCGTTTCGGCGTACTTTATCAGCAATTCACAAATGAAAACCAAAATCGAAATTAAACCTCCAAAAGTGATGAAGAAAACCAATGGAATCAGAACATCGACTGATTTAAGTTCTCCTACTCCTTCCCATTGTTTTGACTTCCTGGCAGGAGACAAAAACTGCTTCTCCCAATGATAAATTAAACCAGACTGTATCATCCTTTGTATAATTGGATCGACTCCCTTTACGAACGGTGATTTTGGTTCGAAGATCATACACTTCAGCGGATAAAACAAGCATTCTTTCATGATCTTCATCGAAGTATTATTTTTTGATTCATTCTGTTCCATGATTGCAATTAGCGCCGTCGATTTTCTAAGAATGCAAGCAACATTCTTTCCTTGCACGAGCATATCGATGCATTCTTCATTTTTCGTAAAAACCCTAGTCTTGCTTACTAATGCATTCAATATTGAATCATTCTCTTGCCTCATGTATCTCAAAGTGTTCAGTATCGTCATTGGAATGAGATTTGTCTTGCTTAATTCCTCCAATGTATCAATTGGCTGATCAGACTGCTTCGTAAGATTCGTGTCTGTTAGCAATGCGAAGATATTGGAAGAGAATATTGAGAAAGCCAGGAGAATCGAGACAAATACAATCCTTTCTGATAATTTCGATGGTTCACGGGGTACTGAGAATCCTAAAGTTTCTCGCAGGATATCGAACCAGGACCAAAGATCTTTATCGAATTTCAGACAGATCGTGATGATCCAGAGCATTAGTACCAGTAAAAAAAAGTAGCTCCACTTGATCGATAGCGATACGTTATTAATTTTGACAGTTTGAACTGGCATCAAAACACAAGTTGGTACAGATCCAGTACTTTTACTAAGCACAAATTGCTGCTCACAATTAGGTATCGATCCGCCTTTACTTGTAACGAAGCGAATCGTGTTGTTTGCAAGTAAATACATTAATCCACTTCGTTTGCTTTCTATGTGACAGTGAAAGCTACCAGGGAATTCCACTTGAGATGGAACTTCCGATAATCTAAAGTTCATCTTTTGCGAGATGGTTTTCACGACCAGAGCATCTGGTCCAGAAACTTCAACCGGATGTCCTGTGGAGTTGCGTTTTACATATACATACGGGGGAAACTGGATCGATGCAACCTTCATCTCGAATCCCTTCAAATCCAGGAGTTTATTCGGAAAGAGTTTGGTTTTCTTTGTGTACTTCTTTGTTGTGTAGATACCAGTGAAGGGATTGAAATGATGCAGCATCTTGATTAGTCGATGATTCCGGTCCAAACCATTTTCGGTTTTTTCTACAATCTCTAGAATTGTGAAGTCAAGGAAATAGTTGGACCACATGTAGTGGAGTAGCTTTTCGTAACTCTGAATGGGTTTTCCTCCCTCGGGTATGGCAATCATCAAACACTTAGGTCGAACTTTCTTTGTGAATAACTGATCGAGAAATTGTAGTGTATCAACATTTTCTGAGTTTTCTAGATTTTCATTTGTTAACTGAATCGCGATGTAAAGCGCTTTCAAACTTTGATGTAATAATCCCTGAATTAGAGCCTCTCTAGTCTTAGATATTTTAGAAAAACGTAAACTGATTACCTAACTCGGAATTTCATTGTGGATTCCTGCTATGATGTTTGATATTTGGTTGTCCTGTATTTGTAAATCTTCACTAACTGTCAACACTGTTTCAGAAACTGGGATCTTTCTTTTGATATGACGAGTGAGAGTATTGAGCCATTTTTTGTTGTTAGGTAGTCCGGCAACATTTAAAAAAAGTATAATAAAAATAAATGCGGCGTTGCAATATTTTAGGTAGTGTGACATTTTATTTTTGATCTATTGAATTTCCATTCGTTAGTTTATAATTAGTGGATTTTTGGAAAATACAGACCGACTTCACCTTCACTTAAAAATAGACTGCCTTATCTATCGTTTCTCTAGTATATATGTGAAAGATACAAATTGTATTTACTCCATTTACAGAATGTAATATGTAATTTTGGAAAAATAATAGAAGAAACCTTTCTTTATCAATCGTTTCTTTAGTCTTTTAAAGATTATAAAACTCGACCTACTTATTCTTTGTGTGACTCAGTAATTCACACCTTTCTGGAAAATAGGAATATTAATAACCTTTCAAAGGAGCATACTCAGCGCTTTAGATTTCTGTGACATTTTATATTGTATCTAATGAATCTCCATTCTTATGTTTGCAATTAGTAAATTTTTAGATGATACAATTGGACTTATTCACTTTCACTTTAAAAGCAGACTATTTCACCCAACATCTCCCTTGTAACTGCGAGTACAAATAGTGCTAGCAATTTTTCAAAGAGCATTTACTTGATATAATTACAGAAATGTATGAATAGAAATAAAAACACAACCTACTTTTTTTTCCTTTCAGTAATTTAAACCTATCTTAAAAATTGAAATATTGATTCGCCGACCTTCCAATAGAACATATCCAGTACATTATGTTTCTACGAAGTTCTTAATAGTTGAAAAATGTTAAATTGATACTTTCGTAACATAATAAATGCTCCTATTTAATTTGAAATTCTGCAAAGACGAAAATAATACGAATTTAAAGACACTTCTTAACAATTTCTCAAAGAGTGAATCTCTGGAGAGAAGAATGATAAAATAACAAAAAGAGGAGGCCGGGACCATTTTTCTTCTCTAGTTGAGGATGCAAGTAGCGTTTCGACTAAAAGCATTCTGAACAATAAAACACCTTCCTGATCGCGGAGGGGGCGAAAAGGGAAAGAAGATGAGTTGTGTTTGTGTCACCCTTAAAAAGCGCTTAAGTGGTGCCTAAAAATGCTCTTTTATTCATGGGCACAATGAGTGCACAATGTAGCGGGCAATTGTGGCATAATGCCTCTTGTACAATCTGGTACATCGGGCCACTGAGCATTTAGGTTAGCGACTCATCGTGAATCGGAAAAATTCCCTAGAGTCCACGTGGGAACGAGACACGTTTCGAATTCGAAGAGATATCGTTACTTGGGATAATACATACAAAACCCCCAAAGAGCTTTCATCTCTAGTCCATTTTCATCGCAGATTTCATCAAAGGAAACCGCATTCTCTCCCACTTCATCATTCTTTGTATAATATGTATGAAATCACAATTATTTGTATGTCTTGAATATTATTAGATAAGTGATGTTAAAGTTCATTTTTTTTTAAATTTCCTTAGCTTTTTATCATTTTCACATGACCAGTTTGTCACTTTCTCTGACCTTTAACATTTAATCACTTTTAAGGGGTGAAAACCACCCCTAAATTTGACACTTAAAATTGATTTTTCAAATATATTTCGGCACATAATGGATATTTTTTAATAAAACACAATGGAAAATATTCCTTATAACAAGCCCGAGATATTAAATGTAATTATGATCAAAAGGATTGCAACCCCTTTGACCATAACTACAATCTAATATCTCGGAATTATTATAAGAAATATTTTCCGCTTTGTTTCGTTGAAAAATATTAATTATAAGTCGAGTTACGTTGGATAATCCATTTTTGGGAGTGACTTTATCTCACCCCTTTAACATTACTGTTGCGAAAAAATTATATTATATTTTCATTCGTTATAAATAACATTCTGTATACACGTGGAATATTTTTTAAGAAAGAAAGATATGTTTTACTTTAAACATGTTACCCATTGCTATAAGGGATAGTTAAAATTACTTAAGGGTAGTTTTTTTAATAATCCTGAAACACGTCAATATTAATATTCGCTATTATTAACGACAATGTTTCTCTCAATTTTTTTTATTTCATGTCTTTATATTTATAGTACAAATAATCATAAAAAATACAGTTTTGTTAAAATATAAGACAAGGTTAGCAACCCCTTCGGTCATAACTGCATCCAATATCTTGGATATCTCTTAAGGAATATTTTCCATTTTATTTCATTAAAAAATATCCTTTATATGCTGACAAGGAACCCTAGGTAGGTGTCCCCCTCCGATTTTATTCTTTCTAATATATGTTGTAGTACTAACAAAACTAAGCGACACGTATTTTTTTTTACGTGCTAAAAATGGTTTTTAGGGGGTAAAAATCACCCCCGAAAAGTGCGGTACTAAATACCCATTTAATTGTTTCACATATTATAACAGAATCTTTCAC
>CAJFCP010025636.1:46171-74494 GCA_904066005.1 Synergus itoensis
AATAGTTTTCGAAATATCGCGTACACGCTCTTGTTGAACAGACTGTATGATGTATGTTGACCCAAGAGGGCGTGGTAAAGAAGGGACGTATTGTAAAAGAAGCTAACAAATAAAGGGATCAACAAAAAGAGGTATGACTAATAAAATAGCAACTTTAATGAAGAGGTAATAAAAAAGGGTCGTGGTCAAAGAAGGCATCTGTAAAAGGGGCGTAGGCAAAAAGGGCGTGGTAAATAAGGCGAAATGGAAGAGCACATAATCGAAGGCTTTTAAAAGAAAATTCCTCCTCTTGAAAGAGGTGGTATAGGAGGCAGAAATGACATAAAGAGAGGATAGTCAAAATGGGCGTGTCTAGGAACTTTTGTCCAAAGTGGGCGTGGTAAAGGGGTGGATGATTGAAGAGGCGTGGTAGTCAGAAGGCGTAGCCATAAATAAGAGTTGCTATGGGTAAGTTATCTAAAAAGGGGCGTGGAAATAATATTTCGAATCTAGGGCAAATTATCAGAATGAAATTTTGTCTGAAACAGAAAAAGTGATATATTTTTTGATATTTTTATTCATAAGAGATATACACTTAATATATTTTAATAACGTATCTTTCTCAGGGATTCCTATGAGGCGGAGTTTGTAAACCCTCTAAAAGGTGATTAGTGTCAATCTGAGATTTTTGTTACAGGCTGAGATGATGGTAACAATTTTAGTCCACTCATCGCTGTCATTCCTGCGGGCTGGCAGTCTGGCACGCGTCGATATTTAAAGCAGCACTGTCATCCCCCGGCTGCCGATCTCATAGTTCATTCATGAAGGAATCTCATTCGATTTATGGATGCTTCCGGCTGATTATCCGTAAGGCTGGATGATGGGTTGAATTTCCTGATATTACTCTCCCCGCGGGATCATCAGAAGGTTTGTTATTGTGAATACCAGAACCCTTTGCAGATCTAACATGTCTAATGTCTACTCCTGAAAGAGAGAGAATTGGTCAATTATATTCAATTATATAATTAATAATATAATTATAATTATAATTATAAAATATTATATTATATTATTATATTATATTATTATATTATATTTTTATATTATATTATATTATAATTATAATTATAATTTCATATTATTATATTGTTTTCAAATCATTAATTGAAAAATTCAAGATTTATGTTCTAGTTCGTGATGAAAACTCTAGAAGAGAGAAAAACTACAGAAATCCTATCCCGAAAAGAACCGTATATAAAATTGGAATATTAGATTCACATTACGTGGAAAATTATAACTTTTCTCTTCTTGTCCTCGTACTGCTGCAACCAGAAAAAAACTGATACACACATTTGCAGTTAAGAATGCAACCAACTGCATTTTTATCTTCTACTGATAATGTTCGTCGATGGAGTCTCAATTTTATAGCAAAAAAATATCCGTCAATATTTCAACACGCAGGTGTCAGTGTTTTTATACTTTACAGTTTTCACCATTCGGGAATAATAAAATGCGTATCGAAGTTCTTTTGAAAAAAAAAAAAACAAACGTTACGTAGACTTGATGAATTATTTTCATTTGTCATAACAATTATACGTCATTTTTAAATAAAAATTTATTTCTGAATTTTTTCCGTGTTATTCATATGAATAATTTGAAGGCATCAAATTTATTTTTTTTAATTTTAACCATTTCTTATTTAGACTTTGTTTTTATAATCTTAAAATATCTGAAATTCTCTTTAATATCCTTAAACTTCTTTTCAACCTTCTATAAATATCTTTAAAGTTTTTCAAATCCTTTTAAATCATTCTGAATATCTTGAAATTGTCTTAACTGGCTTGGAATTCATTAAAATCACTTGACTTTAGAAATACATTTACGTTTTTTTTTTATCCTTTAAAGTCTTTAAAAACCACTATAAATCTCTTTAAATCCTTTAATAATTCGTGAAATCTTTTGTAATCTTTTGAAAATCCTTAAACTCTTTTGAGCTCTTTAAAATTCCCTTTCAAAAATTCTTAAAATTTCTTAAAATCACGTAAAATGTCTTTAAATCCTTTCAAATTCCTTAAAATAAAATAAGACCATTTAAAATCCCTTGAAATACCCTCAAATCCTTTAAAATCTCTATAAAATCCCTTATCCTAATTTTAAATCTCTTAAATCCTGGGCAACGCCGGGTAAATTTCTGCTAGTTACCTATAAATACAATTATCTCTGAAGGATACTGATCAAAGCGAAAATCGGCAAAACTTGCAATAGGAAATGTTTCTGATCCTGTTCTTCGTATCGAGAAACAAGTCGGGACAAGTCCGGTTAACTCAAAGAGTTCGATAAGAAGCCATGAATTACAGAATCTTTAAAGAAAGTGTGTGGCGATAGATTATCCGAGTAGAAAAGCAATGATTAGACTACATCTTAGAAATTGTCAATAGATTAAACTAATTTATAGCATTCGAAATTTTTTACTCAGGAGTTGAAACCCCATAATGAAGAAATCTAATAAATCATTCGATTGAGCAAGAGCGCCACTTTCATCATAATTCAGGAAGCTTGCGCAGCGTCGTAAAGTTCCATTCTGGCAGAGTTAACTACAAATTGCGTTGTAAAGCAAACTGTTGTTTCTACGAAGATAATGCACAACGTGATTTATGAATATAACTAAGTGAGTTACGAGCAACGCGTAACGCGCCGTCAGCGTCATTCTCTTACCCGCATGCACTTAGAGAAACAAAAGCAATGCCAGGAGGAATTCATTCAAAAATAATAGCTTTCACTGTGAAGAGAACAAACAAACAAAAAAACGAGGAAAATATACGAATAGTCGATTTTTCGAGCCAGCTTATTATTATGACGACTCAATGCTCGGAAGTAGAAGCACCTTTTTGAGGTAATGTTCGTGATAAGTGAACTGAAAAGAAGTAAAAGGGGGCATTGTGGAAGAAGAGGTTACATTTTGATACAATACCATTCATTTAGGTAGTTCAAAGAATAATAAAAACAGTTTAAGGTGAATTTGTCTCGTTTCGTTTGTTAACAATCTACGTTTCCGTCCCTTTTCTTTTTTCAAACCTTTTTCTTGCTTTAAGCGCGAGGTTAATAACTATTTTTTATGTAAATCTGACTTTTCACAATTTTTCCGACTGTCGACCACCCTGGAGGTATATTTAAATCGTCCTTCCATTTTCTATTCTATTCACTCTTAACACAATTTACATATTTTAAAGTTTAAGTTGACAAGTTTCCAATTAACTTATTTGGATGAAGAGGAAACTTGATTTAAAAATCTAGGTCGAAGATTAAAGAGGTTAAACGGTAGCGAGCAGCCGGAAGCGTCCTGGTCACGAATCGAATGAGATTCCTTCATGAATGAACTATGAGATCGGCAGCCGGGGGATGACAGTGCTGCTTTAAATATCGACGCGTGCCAGACTGCCAGCTCGCAGGAATGACAGCGATGAGTGGACTAAAATTGTTACTATCATCTCAAGCTGTAACTAAATCCCAGATTAACTGACACTAATCACCTTTTAGATGGTTTACAAACTCCGCCTCATAGGAATCCCTGAGAAAGATACGTTATTAAAATATATTAAGTGTATATCTCTTATGAATAAAAATATCAAAAAATATATCACTTTTGCTGTTTCAGACAAAATTTCATTCTGATAATTTGCTCTAGATTCGAAATATTATTTCCACCCCCCTTTTTAGATAACTTGCCCCTAGCAACTCTTATTTATGACTACGCCTTCTGACTACCACGCCTCTTCAATCATCCACCCTTTTTACCACGCCCACTCTGGACAAAAGTCCCTAGACACGCCCATTTTGACTATCCTCTCTTTATGTCATTTCTACCTTCTATATCACCTCTTTCAAGAGGAGGAATTTTATTTTGAAAGCCTTCGATTATGTGCTCTTTCATTTCGCCTTATTTACCACGCCCTTTTTGTCTACGCCCCTTTTGCAGATGCCTTCTTTGACCACGACCCATTTTTATTACCTCTTCATTAAAGTTGCTATTTTATTAGTCATACCTCTTTTTGTTGATCCCTTTATTTGTTAGCTTCATTTAGAATACGTCCCTTCTTTACCACGCCCCCTTGGGTCAACATACATTATATCCGCTGTGTTATGTCAATGTTCTGTTCTGACTACGCGTCTTTTGAACACTTCTTGTTCTTTGATATGCGCCTAAAAATATCAACCCAGTTTTTGTCTATCATTTATAGATAGACAAAAAAATTACCTTTAATGATTACCCTTATCACTAGCCACACCTCCTTATTAGTTATGCCCTTTCATTATTTATGTTGCATTTTTGTTGTCCATGCCTCCTCTGGAAAGCTCGCTCTCTCGATTAACTATGCTTCTTTATTAGCGACACCTCTTTACTAACCATATTTCTTTTTGTCTAACCCCTCTCTGTATGGAAAGTCATCCATTTTTGCCACGCCGTCTCTTGAACGTTCCTTCGCTTGATTAACTACGCCTGTTCATTAGTTACGCCTCTTTATTAAGCGTCCCTCTTTACTATGCCTTTTTATTGGCGACGCTCATTTATTAGTCACCTGTCCTTATTTTAAGTTGTCTTTTTATTTCTTACACCTTTTTGACCACGCTCATTTATTATTGGCATTTTTTATTGTGCACGCCTCCTCTTGAACGCCCACCTCTTAAAAGTTATTTGCTAACCATTTCTCTTTTATTAGTTGCGCCCATTTTCTCCCGTCTCTATTGGCCACCACTTCTTTATTATCTACGCCTACTTTATAGTCACGCCCCCTTTATAGCAACGCCCTATTTTCAAATTTGGTCGTAGAAACTTTTAAAGTGTCTTTAGATAATAATAGCCTTTGTTATTTTTCATGCAAGAGGTCGTTCTTTCTCTCTATCTCTTCCCTTTATGAAGAATCTTAAATTTTTTGCCACACGTATTGAGTTTCCTTGGTTCACTAACCACGCCTATTCAGGAGCCACACAGATTTATAGACCACGCCTATTTATTAGTTATACCTTTTTATTGACCACGCCCACTTATTAGTCCCACGTTTCTAAAGAATTATGACACCTTTTTTAATTATGTCTTTTTATTGACTGTTGACGAGCCTATTTTGGAAGAGTATTTTAAAAAAGGGGTTTCGAAAAATGAATTAAAAGGAAGGGTTGGAAAAGCGGGTGATGTAAAGTTTTTGAAAAAGTAGCTTTAAACAAGGAGCTTCGAAACGGAGTTGATAAAATGGGAAAAAGCAATTTGGAAAAGTGGTTTGAGACAGGGGTTACGAAAGAGGGTGGAAAAATAGGTTTCGAAAAGAAGAACACAGGGGGGAGGAGGTAGAAAAATGGTTTGAAAAAAATGATGTAGAAAGAGAATTTTGCAAAAGGGATGCGAAAATCGGTTTGAAAGCTTTTGAAAAAATTTTGAAACAGTTTGAAATTGGAAAGGGTTTGAAGAAGGAGTTATAGAAAAAGGGGGTTGTAAAGAGATAGAAAAGCATGTTAGAACTCATCAAGTAAAAGTAGAACTTCGAAAAGGAATCACAAGCATAAAAGTCAATTTAGAGATGACAGCATGAGGAAAGGTCGTTGGCATCGAGTACCTTTCCCGTTCTACCACCTCTTCCAATATCTTGGAAGTCGACGAAACACAGAGTAAGTAGGGTGTGCGGGGGTTGTGGGGGAGGAAACAGGGTTGCAAGAGAGTTCGATCGAAGTATGTCGGACAGCAAGGAGGCGCCGACACTGCGCGCCACACCCCAATGCAGCAACTCCATTGATTATTGTTGCTGCTGCACTTTCCGCCTCTGGCGGCCTCCACCCAACCGACAGGTGCTCACACGATCCGGTTAAAGAAAAGCCCGGTAGCATCTAGAAAAATGCTACAACTTATTATTCATAACCAGCGATCAATTGATTATTCTTTCATGAGGTGAAATCACAAGATGAAAGCATAAGATGAAACCATAAGATGAAACCACAAGATGATATCATATGATCAGATTAGGAAAGCTCAGAAATAATTGTTTCTGAAATTAGGCCAAAGCAATTTGTGTCTTTTTCATCATGCAGTCCATATTTCTGAACACTAGCAACGAAACCGGCTTCTAATCCGGTTTGACTTAACTTTCAGCTGAATTTTTAAAGAATTCAACAAATTTTTTATTTATTTTATTTAGTGATGCAGGGAACTGTCCTAGGTAGGAAAACAAACCCCAGAGGTATGTAACTGCTCTGTCAAGCTAATCTAAATGATTAGAAAGCGTATCAAACTGTGTACAAGATTAGCAGGCGCTACTGACTTGCAGCATGAAGTATTTTACTTGATTCGCCTCATTCACCCAACTGGAATTGCCTCTCACTCGAGTTACTCATTCGCGTTACTCGCCATACACACACCCCCTCTTCACCCCCTTACCACTCTCTTTCAGTCATTCACATCGCGTGGCACCTGCACACTCAGATACCTGTGCAATTTGCATTCGACTATTTGCAGATCTTTCATCGAAATATGGTATTTAGTGTGCCATAAATGGTAAAGTGATAAAAAATCAATTGTATCTTGGAAGGTATTGTTCCTTATAAGGAAAAGGAGAATCTATAAAAAGTGTAACACAATTTGATAATGTCTTGAACTTCCGCATCGCACTCAAAGGTTTAACGCTAAACATCTCAGTTATTTCTGGATCAAGATCAGAGTTGCCAACGTGTAATTTACTGCATTACCAAGCTGGCCCATCTATACCAAAAAATATAAAGTTAACTGATTTCTCACTTCTTTGATTACTTTTTTGAAAATCCGCCGGTTCCTTATTGATGTTCTTTAATTCTTTTATTTCTTCTTTGCATTGATTAGGATGCTCTTTAAAAAGGATTCCCTCTTCACAATATTTTGGATCCTATCTCCGATGCAATCTAGGATTGAATTCTTCCGAGATTCAAGAATCTCCTCGAGTTGAGAAACTGACATCTTTTCCATTTTCGTAGATTTACTGACAGAGTCCATTATCTTCGGTCATTAACACTTTAGCTTACATGTGACTCTCAAGGATTTGAGAAGATTGACAAAATCGAGAAGATTTGCTGCCATCAATAAAACAATTCTGTCGGACACGAATCTCAGATTCTTATTAACATACCTAAACCGTCTGTATGGACGGTTCAATTTTGAATTATTATCTTTAAAAAGAAAGTATTGTTTGTAATGTTGAATCGCATTTCTATGTTAATGGGTACGTCAAGAAACACAAGATCGTTATTGGGGCAAAAAAAATCCGCTCTTATTTTATTGAAAAAGTCCTACAATAACTAATGATACAAATACAAATATGTTGAAGATTGAATTTTTTCCCTTGGGCTCGACGAAAGAAGATCATCAAAAATTTTTACTTCTTGCAAGACGGAGCTACTCCTTGAAGGACTTTGTTGCTCTTCAACAGATTTTCAACAGCTTAAAAAAATGACTCGAACTGTGCTTCATGAGTTTAGGTGGACACTTCGAAAACATCATAAGTTAAACCTAAAATAATGAAAAAATGATAAATAAAGCCGGATTAAAATAAATAATATATTGAGTTTAAAAAATATCAATTAGGTTTCTTACGCAGTAACAGTCATATCATTCAAGAGAGAGGGTGGCAGATCTGGATACGCGGATTGTGATACATAGGTAGAAGGAGAAGGGGGGATGAATTAAAAAAAGGAGACAAGGGAAGGAGATGGTAGGGAGACAAAGAGGGACAAAGAAGGGCCGAGGACCAATGAAAATTACAAGCTATCCGTTGTACCAAACCGACTATCTCAGATAATGCCCGTTCGCCCCGCAGCCATAATGAATATGTAAGACAGATTGTAGGCTAAGAGGGAACCTCCGCAGCTACCGCTGCGTGATACGGTTGTCCATGCGCAGATTATATTCCCTTCCCTCTCCCCCCCTCTGCCCCTCATTGCGTTCTTCTCTGCCTCCCAGCTAGGCATCCTGCAACCGCCGCTGTAACACACAACCGATAACTTATTATTTATAATGATTAAAAAGCCCGAGGAAATCGCATGCTACTCGGTATGTAAGGTACAGAGGTGCGTTTAAGTTACACGTGAGCCCTTGCCGAGATTCATGTCTGAAAATCATGACTGATAGAGATAGGTGATTCCAATCAAAAGCTCAAACCTCCATCCTTCTTGAACTTGTACTTTGTTGCAAGGGGCGGGCTCGATGTGTTAATGGCTCAAATTATACAGTAAGTCGTCCATCGAATAATAATCTAGACTGTAAAATTTTTCGAAAGAAAAGTTCAGTGGCGGATTAGGGCATTTCGCCGCCCTAGGCAGCGCTGTAAAAAATAAATGTTTGAGTAAATGTAAATATTTAGGACCAGATAAACATAATTTAGTGCATTTACTTTAATTTTAGTAATTTTCAACCCGATATCTCAATAAATCTACAAATGACATAGCAGAGAATAATGTCGGTAAAGTAGAAATCGTATAACTGAAACGTATTCTTAATCATGTTGTTTGGACGAAAAGAGGAAGTTCACAACTTAACGCATTTCAAGCGGACCTTTTGCCTCCTTGGTGTAAAAACAAAAGCCATAAGAATCGATTGGCAGCAACGTTGATTTCCACCAAGGTAGCGAAAAAACTTTGCTGTCGAGTGAAAGAACGAGATCTCTGTTGATATCGAGCAGTGGTTGCTCCTCAGAGGCCCTTAGGAGCTAACTGGTTGCTCCTGTAACGATTGGTAGTGCGCAGGCGTTGCAACCGTGTTTCCCGTCGTCGTCGACGAGTTCTGGCGATTGTTTGGCCCGAGAAGGCGCCGCTTCGGATTCCAGAAATTCCCTGGTCGTCAAACGGTCGGTCTTTATAGTGACAGCCAGCTGTGAAGTGAAAATGCAGGCGGCGATTACCTACCGAGGGTAGATTTGCGATATTATCAGGTGCCGTACAGCTTGCGCATGCGCAAGTGCAAGAAACTATCACTGTGGGCTTGAGCAAGGTTTTTAACTCACTTATAAGAATTATTTCATAATTACTTTTATTAAAAATCCTGATTGCTATATTTTTATTATGTGCTTCAGTATTTCTATTTTTAGATAAATGGATCTATGAAGTGAGTCAACTAATGTCCATATTGCGTCCTGTGCCCATATTGGGACCCATATAAATTGAATCCTATATCAGTTTTTGGTTCCTATGTCAGTTTTGGGCCCGATATCCATATTGATTCCGATGCCTGTATTGGGTCCTACGTATATATTGGATTCTGCGCCGATTTTTGGTTTCTATTTCCACATTTAATCCTGCCATATTTGGGTCCTATGTTCTTTTGGGTCCTATGTCCTTTTGGGCCTTATGACCATATTGGGCACTTGACATACTGTTATGTCAGTTTTGGGTCCTATAAAAGTTTTGGTTTCTATGTCAGTTCTAAGTCCTATATACATATTGGGTCCTGTGTCAGTTTTAGTCCCTATATCCATATTGTGCAGTTTGTTAGTTTTGTGATCTGTGTCTATATTGAACCCTACGTCAGTTTTTGGTCCTATACGAATTTTGTATCAACGATCAGCTTTTGTCCCTCTGTCAATTTAGGCCACATCTCAATTTTGGGTTCCATGTCAATTTTGGGTCTAATGCCAATTTTGTTTATTTCTTCGTTTTAAGAGCGATGGAATTTCGAGTTTAGAATTTTATTCCATGATCCTTAAAACAAAACGAGACATTTCCTAAAGTTACGGGGCAAAATATTAATTTTTTAATAATAATATTAATAATACATAATAATATTAATAGTAAATAATAAAAATAAATAATAAAATAATTTTTTTTAGGTATCACATATGAATTTGCTCATGTGGTAAGGACATGCCCTTAAGGCTAAAATTGGGATAGCAGGATGGTGAGGAATAGAGGCTCAGTGGAGGGGGAAGGACCCAAGTGCGTTTATCGACCGCGGGAGAGAATGAGTGGAAGAGAATAGGTGAGGTAGGGGGGGGGCAAGAGGGCCCCGATAAGAAGAATGAAGAGGCCGAGTCGTCGGTGAGGATGGTAGGAATGCCGTCGGACGAGCGCCGGAGGGCAACCACTATACCACAATTCCTACCAGACCCAGAGGGCCACCTTCCACACCACTGCAGGATCCCGTGTGGGGCCCCACTTTCGACCTCACAATTTCTCCCTTTGTACACGCGTGTCACGTTTCCGTCAATCAGATATTGTCGATGATTATTAAAACGAATTTTTCGAGAAGAAATATTTACAGCGGAACCAACTTTCACGCAATTGATTTATGTTTCGATGTTTAATTATTATTAACAAGAAAATATTGAGACTTAGCGATTCTGTCTTTGAGAGATTAAAAGATTGTCAGGAGCGATTTTTTATCTGGAATTTAAATCCGATTGATTCTAGAGCGCATCTCATAAATTTTGTTAATCCGTATCAATCCGAATAAACCCAAGGCTAAAGCGAACCAACTATCAATCCGAATCAATCAATCTGAACATTTAACCCGAATGATTTCGAGGCTAATTGGAACAAATCTTTTAATTCAAATCAATTAGAATTTTTAATATGATTGTATCCGAAGTTCATCTGAAAAATTTTTAATCCGAAACATTCCGAGGCTAATCCGAACTAATTTTTCAATCTAGACTTTCAATCTGAATCAACTTTTCAATTCGAATGAACCCGTAACTCATCCAAACAAATTTTTCCATTCGAAACAATCCGATCTTATCTGGGTGTGGATTAGATTGGATTGATTTGAATAGAAATCTTCATACGGAAATATTCATATTGCGTCAAATTAATTCGAAGAAGAATTTTAATTTTGACAATTGATTGACTCGAATAGGAATTCAGGCTTTGACTTCGGATTAATTCGAGTAAGAATTTCAGTTTTGACTGCAGTTAGGATCGGATAGAAATTTTTTTCCTGACTTCGGATTGGTTCAGATTGATTCGAATAGGAATTTTTTATTTGACTTCGGATCCTTCGGATTGACTCGGGCTGATTAAATATAAAGTTTTTAATTTATAGATTCGGTATGGTATTAAAATGATATAAAAATGCCTGTAGATAGGCAACCCATCAT
Organism: Synergus itoensis; assembly: GCA_904066005.1. Classification (NCBI taxonomy): domain Eukaryota; kingdom Metazoa; phylum Arthropoda; class Insecta; order Hymenoptera; family Cynipidae; genus Synergus; species Synergus itoensis. Next base: position 57,250 of record CAJFCP010025636.1, read on the forward strand.
ACGGTTATCGGCACAATACAGTGAGACTTAATATGCCTGTACATAGGCAACCACACTTACGCCTTACCGCCATACTACAGAGCGACTAAGGAGAGGGGGAAATATCGATCGAAAAGTGGTTCGGCCGGAATCACGCTAGGATCGCACGGAAAATTGCTCTCCCTCAAACGACGTAGAGTTTTAAGGAGTTATAAGGCGAGCGATCGCTCTCAGTTTGCATCCTCATCGGATCGACAGCGCAGGGCGCTTCGCCCGGGATCGCTTCTCAACGCCGGACAGCCAGCTGACCAGTACTACTTAATAGCAGACTAGCAGCTGTCTCCAAGTGGTGACTTCCAACTTTCTCAAGCCGTCAGATATCGTATAGCAGAGAGACCTTGTACACTGCTCCAAGCTGGGGTTCTCTTTTTTTCTACTTATTTTTTATAACCTACCCTAGTGAGGGGTAGTTTTTGTTAGATGCCAGTGCACGTTGCTCCAAGCTGCTGGTGATCTATATTTTCTCTCTCACTCATTTTTTATTTTTTGTTTCTCTTGCACCCAGTTCTTCGTGTACGCTATACCAAGCTGTGGAGACCTGGTGGTAAGATTTCTGCGACGGGTAATTTTCGGTAAAATTACCAATTCTCCATGCACGCTGTACCAAGCTGTGGAAAATTAGTAATATCGGCATTTAAGGGCATGTAATACTTTACCATAAGAGCAAATTAGTTATACCAATTATACGTTTCATAATAATAAATATTTTTAGCTAATAGAGTCAATAAACCTTCGTCTATATGAGAAGAAGGTTTATTGACTATTATTAGCTAAAAAGATTTATTATTATGAACGTATAATTGGTATAACTAATTTGCTCCTATGATAAAGTATTACATGCCCTTAAGGGTAGTTTTTGGCTATATTGATGCCTAAGGGCAATTTTGAGAATATTTCGCGCTAAGGAGTAATTTTTCCCTCGCAATAGGAAAATTACGGTCATTTTTACATTTACGCGAGAATTACGGAATTAGGTCGCGGATTAGGATCAGTATATTAGATAGTTGTTGCGTTGCGTTTTTTTGCAAACAAATATTGCGTAATAAATAATTATTTATTAATTTTGCGTCTCTCTCGTGAATTTGGGAAAGAATACTGTATAAATCTTGAACTTTAGTTTTTATAATAAAATTAAAACCCAACCTGATATTGTCAAGCTCAGATAGGGCCACGAGAGTTTTATTTTCTTTTCATATTGAAATAATCTATGGCGAAATATTATTGAAAATTGAATAATCCGATCTTACTGATTTTACCGATTTATGGAATTTAAGTATTTGTCAATAAATCATTGATTTGTAATTTAGCCGATGAAATGGCATATGAGCAACGTAGAGAATAATAATTATTTTTCCTATTTTTTCTTGGAGGATTATTGTTCGTTCGTTATGCGATGAACAAATTATTTTATATCGAGTCATTGATGAACGAGTAATTTTTGGATTATATCGAGTCTCTCCGCATACGGGCGACAATAAACTCCTCAATTATAATTGTTTATAGTATCTCTTGTTTGAATAAATGCTCGTTTTTGTTATTTATTAAATCTTTTGCGTAGTTATTTGCCTCCCTCGAAACGTCCCACGACCACGACAACAGGTTTTAGCCTATAAGAGGGCATAAGTCTTTCTCTTTCAGGAATTTAAACAAACTGATTCTCGAAGAATATTAATAATTAAAGTAACATTTCTCAAATAAATATTAATAATAACCTGTTCTCGTAACAAAGTGAACTGTGAACAATGATACGATAACGATCACTTTTCCAATTTTTGATGTGTCAATTTGATCAGAGTTGCTCGACGACCAAAGACGGACGATTACGATGAAAGTCTAATTGACAGAGAGAGAGGGGGGGGGGGAGAGAAAGAGGGAGCAGGCGTCACCGTCTCAACAAGTTGTAGGTATAATCCAATCGCTAAATGAATATTTAAACATCTATCAATCAATCGAAGCACATCGCGAAACTCACGAACGTGTCGTGTTACACGTAAGGAAACGATCGACGATCTTCTTCGTTGAGCGTCTATCAACGTCCAAATCCTCCCGCAAGAATCGAACGTACGTAACGGACGTTAGCAGACACCCCGTGGTGTCGAAATACGAGGTGCAAAAGATAAAAAAGTGACCTATTCACCTTTCTGTAAAGAGTTGAGTCGAAATTGTCAATTAAGTAAAAGGCTAACAACGCGCGTCCATTTATTTTCTTTCCTTTAAAGTGTTGAGTTCAAATTCGAAAGAAAAAATTCAATTTCCATGGCGAAAGATTCAGGTAGACATTCTATCCGAATGAATCAGAGCGAATCCGAAATAATATGAGCCCATTAAAAATAAATCTGGAGTGTTAACAGGAATGAATTCGAGGGATGTTTTCTTTCCGAATAAATCGGAATTTTTAATAAGAATGAATACGAGTTGACATTAATTTGGTATAATGCGGATTGGTTCGGATTCATTCGTATCAATTCAGATTAATTTCGATTACAAAATCTTATTAGTTCGTATTGATTCGGATTGGTTCGGATATATTCGTGATGAAAGCGGTTTGAAAATGCGTATCAATTTTGCGTTCAAATTCGAGAGATAAAGTTCTAATTCCATGGCAAATAATTCGGATAAACATTCGATCCGATTAAATGTGAGTCAATTCGAAACAAGCCGAATCCATTTAAAATTAATCTGGAGTTTTAACCCGAATGAATCCGTGGGATTTTTTCTTTCCGACTTAATTGGAATTTTAATTACGAATGAATTCGAGTTCACATTGATTTGGATTAATGCGGATTGGTTCGGAATGGTTTAGATTGATTCGGATTCATTCATATTAATTCAGATTCATTTGGATTAAAAAATCTTATTAGTTTGGATTGATTGGGACTGATTCGGATTGGTTCAGATAGATTCGTTCTGATAGCGGTTTGAAAATTGATTAGCATTCATGGGGATTCGTTCGGATTGATTCGGACTGGAATTAGATTCCATTCGAATAGAGAACTCAGATTCATTCCACTTGAAATTCGGACTAAATCGGATACATTCGAATTTAAGAGGACTGAATTTTGGTTTTATTCGAATTATTTCAGAGTCATCCTCATTGATAGATGCGGTTAATTCGCATTCATTCGGATTAAAAATTCTGACTAGATCGAATTGGTTATAATTTTAAAAATTATAATTTTAATTATAATTTTTATTCAATTTTTAATTATAATGCTTGAATTTGATAAGAACATAGTAATTTTAATCATTCTGAATTTTATTTCAATAAAATAAATTTTAATCATGGAAAACGAGTTGGAATTCCTCTTCTATTTTCATAAAGTGTTTTCTCGCTAATTTAACATTCATTGAATAATTTAAAGTGGAAGAATTGTCACCAAAATTAATGGATATATGTTGCAAATTCTGTGTAATATACTTCGCATGAATTATAATCAGGTTGGTTTTCCTTTTAAATGTTCTACTATAATATTATTAATATCCAAATTTCCATAACGATTTAATATGTATTGGTTTAGCTCTAAATATAAACCTTGGTAATTTAATGTTTCCCAAATATGCAATTTATTTTCTTCAAAATAAATGCATCGCCAATGATTCGATCAGTGACCACCGATAATTTGGAGATCTCTTTTATTAATTCGTTTAATGTTACTTGTTACTTGTATTGATAATATTGATATTGGTTCATAATTTGTGTTCTTGTATATGATGTTCATTCATTTATCTAATTCATTTATCACATAAAAAATAATCTTAGTTTAAACACGTTTCTTTTATTTGAAGTATATGTTGAAATATTATCTCATATGTACTGCACATGAAGAGACGGACACAAGTTATAAGCTGTATTGTGCAACTTGTGAAATTTAAGCGTTTATTGCATCTTTGTTATTGAAAATGTTCAGTAATTTTATGGTCCTGCGAAATTTATAAACGTTAAACAACTAAAGTTAAATCATAAAAGACGAAAAATACTCGGAATATTTCATCTGGTATCACCTTCAGAGTGGTCTTTGAATAAAGTAGCTCATCATCTAAACTTTGTTACTGAGTGTCTAAAATGTCAAAAAAACTATATTTAAATATCTTGATTCTTTGTGGAATTTTGTGTGGAGGAGTTATCGCGAAATTATCAGATGAGGATACCAGTAAGTAAAAAGATATCTGCTATAGTAGATATTAATAATGAAGCTGATGGTAACAGCTGTTAAAAAACTGTATTGAGATCATAATTTATGAAATACTTACAGAGGAATCATCTAATTTTCACATACGTAAAAAACGTGTAATTACTCACATTCCGTCAGCATCAACTCCAATACTGATTGAAAATGCTAATTACATGGTAAACATAAAAAAAAATAATGGTGTCCATTGCGCTGGTGCGATACTGTCGCATTACAATGCCATCACTGCCGCTTCCTGTATTAGCCTTGATATATCGAACTACCAAGTTCTCTCCGGTGCAAGATATGAGAATTACGGTATTATTCACAGTATAATATCGAAAGATGTATATTCCGGCAATCCTCCACATGAATATCATGACGGTATTGTCTTGTTGACTGTTGATCCTCCTTTTCATTATAATAGAAGAACAGGACAAATAAGTTTGTATGAAGGACCTTTAGTGACAGGTACACAAGTTACTGTTAATGGTTGGGGAACCTTATATAGACCAAAGTAAGTTATCAACAATATAGATTAAATACATGGAACATATAACTTAATTTCTGATGAAATAATAAAGTCTGCAATGCGTTACAATAAATGATATTATAGTTTTCAAATGACGGTATTGTAGTATTCCTCATACTGCTAAATGAAGACTACATGACAATTAACGATGTTCAACCTATTTGCAAATGCTTGATATATCCATAACTAATCTAAAAATTTGCTTTTCCCCCGATTTCAGACCTGGACCGGCTGGATTACGACGGGCACTACGCACTATCTCTTTACAGATAATGAACCATACACAGTGTCAAAATGACTACCTAGGTGAATTTCATGTTACGGATAAACATGTTTGCACTTATTGTGAACAACAATACTGTGCCCGTACTGATACCGGTACTCCTTTAGTTGTTAACAATATGTTGGCTGGAATTCACGTTTGGAAAGGAGAACGTCTACTTCATAGAAATCCTGATGTTTATATAGACTTTCAACGTGACGAATACAGTAGATGGATCAGGAATAAAACTTTCTTAATGTGAGTCAGCAAAAATTCTATGCTTCCTGTAGAATCATCTGCAGTTACCAGATAATCCGCACCGACCCAGGAAAAAAGAAACGATCGAACGACGGCCAAAAATGTTTCCGCAGACAAATTTATATTCAGAAGATATTTCTAAACCGATTTGATTTTTTTTTTAAATTAAAGCTAATAAAATTCTGCACCAAACTGTCGATCCAGATTTTTGGGTCCTATTTTATTTGTCCTTGTATTTCAAGGTTTCATATCGAGTCCTTTCATTTTGGGTCTTAGCAGCTTTGATTCTTCAATTAGTCTCGAAATTGTCTAATTTATATGCGAAAGGATGAAGACAAATATTTGCAACAATGATTTCATGCAGAGCTATTTTTGGTGTGGGAAAGATGAGTCCGAGAAAAGGATTGAAGATGTAAAAGTGGCCCCTGCATCATCTATGTGATGAAGGGGCCCATGGGCCTGAGACTATCGCCGCTGACTTGTAAAGAGGATGAGGGTAGGAGGGGGGGAGAAAATGGAAGAAGATAGCGAGAGAGAAGATACAGAATGACGGGAATGTCCAGTGTCCACAGAGGAAAATATATATAAATATGCTGGAAGAGTCTCAGGAAGGAATCGGAGGTCAGAGACCGCGTATTTGACATTAGTGATTTCCATTAAAAATTTGAACAATTCGATTATTGGTTTTTGGTTTCCAAAATTTATGCACATGAAGAGATGTGGAACATAATGAGATGTGGAACCTTCCACTCATAACTTGATCATGCTTTCCAGTAAATGCCTCGAAATTTCGCATTTAGTAAAATGTTGGTGTTACGGAAATTTTTACACAAATTTTACGTAACTTTTACCTTTATGTAACATTTTACTATTGTTTTACTATTTTTAAACAACTATTTTTGAAATTTTTTCAAAATTGCCATAGAATTGTTACAGAATTGTTACAGAATTATTGCAGAACTATTGCACAAATATTGCAGATTTGATACATTACTGTCACACAATTATTTTAGAATTTGTATATAAATTTTATAAAATTGTTACATAAATTTTACCTAAACTTTATCGAACTGTTACAGTATTGTTACAGAATTTTTCTAGAATTTTTACATTAATGTTACATTTCAGATACAGAATTATTTTAGAATTTTTATATAAATCTTACTAGACTTTCACAAAATTGTTACATATCTGTTACGGAATTGCTATACAAATGTTGCAGAATGGTTACCTAACTGTTACAGAATTGTTAAATAAGTGTTACAGAATGGCTACGTAACTGTTACATAAGTGTTGCAGAATTTTGACATAACTGTTACAGAAATTTTTTAAAAACCTCATGTTTCTGATTTTCCTGCGAAAAATTGAATATCCCGTGAAAAATAACAACAGGAAACTTCGAGTTTCAACTCGAATTCATTACACCGTTTCGAGAGCACTTACATAATAAGAAAGCAGCTATTCTTTCCTAATTGACGAGTTACAAAATGATCTGATTCTTAAGTCGATAGGAGGTAGAAGTTGTTCCTAATGGCGTTAAGAGGGTCCCGCGAGTCACATTCTTAGGTGAGTTGTGGATTCAGTGCGTCGAAAAAGGAGCGGAATCTCCGAACAGAACGTGTCGTGTAATGTAAACTCGTCGCTAGATTATTAGGACTGAAAAATATTTTACTTTCGGTTACTCTCTTGAGCGATATATGTCGAGATATTGGTTAACCGTATTTTAATCGTGCGTTCGAATTGCAACGAGCGACTGCACCTGCCCTTCTTCATTTGTTACCCGTGGAGTCGCCCAGCTACGCCAGATCGATCTCTGTCCCCTTAAATCAACAAGCTATAAACTTTCATTACACCTCGGGCGAACAGCAAAGAAATTCTTGATGAGGTAACGATCGCAGCAGATAATTAGACGATCAAGACTTTTTAATGGCTGAAGTTGATGCATTAAAAATGTTTTGCACTTTGCAAGATTGATCGCATTATACTTGAGATAATATCCACTCATTTATCATTTATGATTGTTACAGGGTGTCTACTAAATTTTTCCCACGAAATTGCCGGACTATTTCCGTGTTTTTTCAGCTTACATTTTCCCCTTTTCCAAGCAAACTGCAGATAGCCGCACCTTGAATAATGTATAATATTCAGTTTCACTATGAAGGATTATTCTGAAAAAATAATTAAAACTACGGAAAATAAAGCCTGAAATCTCAGCTTTAAAATGAGCTGCATAACCCAAAAAAATGTTGATTTGTTCTCGAGTTATAAAAGAAAAGATTCCTGGTCTTAGTACTGCGCACGACATATCGCGCAGCAGTGGAGGTGGAGTGGCCCGGCTTGTGGACAGCTCACGCTCCTTATCTTGAAATTCATTAAAATATAATATAATTTTATGGCATATTTTAACAACTCTTGAAATATTTAAAGAAGCTAGAATTTATTTTAAATCATTTAAAGTTCATTTAAAATGTTTTAAATTACTTAAAATGTTCTGAAATCACTTCTAATTCCTTAAAATTCTTCAAAATCACCTGGAATGACTCAAGATATCTGGAAAATCCTTAAACTCTTTTGAAATTTCAAAAATTCTCTAGACTTCACTTCAATTCACTTGAATTGCCTTGTATTCTTTATAATTCACTAAAATTCTCTAGAATTCCCTATAATTCATTTAAATTCACTTGAATTCCCTAGACTTCTCAAAATTTCTTAGAATTTTCCGCTGACGGCAAATTATTATTCACTAATTTAGTATAAATTTACCTTTTCCTCAAACGACTCGATGTGAGATGAAAACAGTAAATGAACCTTTCTGTTCTTTCTAGGAAATAGTTAGAAAATAACAACAAAATCCAGGAAAGAATTGGAAGAAGGTGCGAGGATTGATTGAGTGAAGGCATACACTCTCACAGAGAATTGCATACGCAAGATGCATTTCTGCGCCTGGAAGGTAATAATACCTTAATACCCTATAATGGAACCTTCGCGAACTTAATCGCACTCCTGGGTCCATGCTACTGAACAAAACAGTCGAGTTAACCGTCAAGCTGTCAGTCCAACATTCTAGAATGCTACGATATGTATCGTGCAGTTATCGTTTCTGTCTAATCTAATACAGGTATATCTACTATCGCAGCAGCGTGCAGGCACAAAAATATGCCGAGTCACGAACGTCAAGTTGAACAGAAGCGCTGACGATCAGACACTTCTGTTTGTCTTAATTATCGTCAAACAACAAGGTTGTGCTTTTTCTACAGAATTTTACGGAACATTTATCTTGCATTTTTCAACATTTTTCGCATTTGTTTATTTTGTTTAAACAAGTTGTTTAAAAATGCGACATACAAAAAAATACTAAAGTTTTAATTAAGTACTAATACATTAATTTGATTATTAATTGAATAGTTGATTAATTCATTTTGTTTCAACCGTACCTTGAATAATGTATAATCTTCAGTTTCAGTTTGAAAGATTATTAGGAAAAAATAATTGAAACTAAGGAAAATAAAGCCTGAAATCTCAGCTTTAAAATAAGCTGGGTTACACAAAAAAGTGTTGAGTTGTTTTCGAGTTATAAAAGAAATGAGTCCTGGTCTCAGTACTGCACACGACATTATTTAGAGAATTTTATGGAATCCTAGGAGATTATAGGGAATGATAGGAAGTTCTAGGTACCTCTAGAATGTTCTAAAGAATTCTATTATACTACGTTTGAAGAAATCCAAGTAAATTCTCGATAGCCGCACATTAAATAATGCATAAGAATCTTCAATTTCACCATGAAAGATTATTCCGAAAAAATAATTAAAACTAAGGAAAATAACGCCTGCAATCTCAGCTTTAAAATGAGCCAGGTAACGCAAAATAGTGTTGAGTTGCTCTTGAGTTATAAAAGAAAGTAATCCTGATACTGCGCACCATATGTGGCGCAGCAGTGGAGGTGGAGTGGCTCGACTTGTGGTCAGTTCACGCTCCAAATCTTGAAATTTATTAAAATACAATGTAATTTCATGAAATCTATCCTAATCTCTTTAAATATTTATATAAACTCTGAAATATCTTAAAATTCAAAAATTGCTAGAAATTTCGCCTGAAATCTGTTGAAATTCATAAAAATTCCAAGTACTTCCCTTACTTATTTCAAAAGTGCCCTATATTTTAGAATTTTCCATATTTATATTAAGTCAACTCGCTAACCAGAAATCCTTAAACGATCATTGCGGGGTGCCATAGTACCCATACCAAGAAGCGAGAAAAACTCAGAATTGCCGCAAGTGCAATCGATATATCGTATCGGAGATCCTTTGCGACTATTCTTATCCCACGTCTCGATCGGTGGTTAGCTGAAGCATCAGTCGGGACAAAGCGAATTGTTTCTTTTCTCCGGTAATGATCGGGGAACGTGGAACGTTTCTCATTAAAGATCGTACTTGTACCTTCAAGTTTGCCTCATGTCAATGCGAAACATGGGTTGCGACTTTGCGAGATGTGCTACAAAGAAATCCGAGTCGTAACTTGGTCTCCGACCGGACCAAGTTTGGGATCGACAAATGAGACAAAGAATCGATCCCAAAACTGGCAGAATGGAATCGACTCGATTCGACTTTCTGCGACGTAAAACAGCTAATTTCCGGTCTCCAGTACCTTCATCTTCCATTATGCCTTTCTCTGCTTTTTCAGGCCAACATCAAGTGACGAAAAACGTGTTTCGTGTTTGTGTTCCTGAATGAAGGAATCTCATTCACTTTAAAGGAAGATTTGTGAAAACGAAATGTTCTTGGATGAAGTAAATTGTACTTGGTTTGTTGGACAAACAAAAAATTTTTTGGGACAGCAGCATAATATTGTTTCAGCAAACAAAAATTTTGTTGTGACAACAATTTCCTAGAATTTTCAAGAATTCTCTCCATTTTCTCGAAGTTTCCACCATTAGCTTGAAAATTGAAGGCTACCGAATTCCAGAAAATGTTAGAAATTCCAGGGGATTCTAGCGCAATGCAATAACGCAAAAAAGTATTGAGTTTTTCTCGCGTTATTAAAGAAAAGATTCCAGGTCTTAGTACTGCGCATCAAATGAGGCGCAGCAGTGGAGATGGAGTAGTCCGGCTTGTAGCCAGTTCAGGCTCCTCATCTTGAAATTCATTAAAATACAATGTAATTTCATGAAATCTTTCGAAATCTCTTGAAATATTTATAGAATCTCTCAAATATCTTAAAATTCAGAAATTCCTAGATGGCTAGAGTTCGCTATAAGCCGCGAAAAATAGGATAAAATTGAGAAGAATGGATTTGACAACCATCTTTATCATCCTAAATGGGAAATACAAATTGCATCTCTAAAAGTTTATTTCCCGAGTATCCACACTGTTTGTTGCATCTGTCTGTCCTCGGGGCTTCGCGTGTATCCTCTCATTGTGGTTATAATCACGAAAGTGTTTAAGTTCCTGTTCTTACATTGTATAGAGAGATACCTCTTGGTTCCTCCATACTTAGTTGGTTTTGCGGATTTATAAGGCAGGACGGTAGCTGCCAATTATCGTTAATTGAGATCCGAAAAGTAATGCTCCGTAGAGGCAGCTGGGTTATTCCTCTGGATTCTGGCTTCTGGTGCCCACGCCGCCACTTTCCCTATCGAAAAAGAAATTGTTCCCCTGGAATTTCAATAAGGGATCTTTGTGTCCGATCGGTCGTCGCTCGCGATTAAGATAACTCCTCGCGGAATGCACTTACGCACTGGGAGAGGATGGACGAGTCGTCTCTTAATTGATCGCCTAGCGACGAATGATTATCCGCTTCATCTACGCTACTTAGGACACGCTTGAATCTTAGATAAAACTGGAATTAACGACTGAGATTTATATTTCCGCTTGATTACGGATTTTATTGGAATTATCTGACCTCTTTTTTTTACTTAACGTTTTTTTTTATGGTATTCTACATCCAGTTAAATAGATCTTCCAGAGCTTTCTATAATCCCCTAGAACTCCATTGAGTTCCATGTAAATTACTGCATTTCACTGCAATTTACTAGGATTCTCTAGAGTTCACTTCGATTTCTTCAAATTTAGTAGAATTCTCTAGAACTTTCAAGAGGTACCTAGAATTTCTTAGAATCCCCTAGGAACTTTCTAGAATTCCAAAAAAAATTTTTTAGAATCTGATAGCCTTCAATTTTCTGTAATTTCGTAGAATCTACAAGCAATTCTTATTATTTCCTGAATTTCATTTTACTTTTATATAATTCTCTAAAATTAACGTAAATTCCTTGAAATTCACTGGAATGTCCCTAATTTCATGAAATTACATTGTATTTTAATGAATTTCAACATTAGGAGCGTGAACTTGCCACAAGCCGGGCAACTCCACCTCCACTGCTGCGCCACTTGTGGTGCGCAGTACTAAGATCAGGAATCTTTTCTTTTATAACTTTAGAACAACTCAAAACTTTTTTGCGTTACGCGACTCATTTTAAAGCTGATATTTCAGGCTTTATTTTTCTTAGTTTTAATTATTTTTTTCAGAATAATCTTTCATGGTGAATCTGAAGATTATTCAGTTTCAAGTTGCTGCTCTCCACAGTTTTTGCTTGGATTTCTTCAAGTTTCACTCAAATCACTCAAATTTACTAGAATACCCTAGAATCTTAATGCCTAGAGCTTCCTGAAATCTGCTAGAATTTGATAGGAACTGTTAGACTCTTATAGAATCTCTAGACAGTACAATCTCTTACGATTCGGTTGAATTACATACTATTTATTTGAATTCTACAGAATACTAAACAATTCACTTGAATTCTCGTGAATTCACTTAAATTCCCTAGAATTGTACAAAATTTCCTGCATCGAACAATATTCTCTAGAATTCTATTCAATTCACTTAAATTTCCTAGAATTCCTCACAATTTCCATAAATGATGAACTATCAACCATGAATAAGAAACTATTCTCATCTCAAGCTAAATGTGAAATTCGTCCGCTTTCGTCCGGATATCTCAAGTGGAATCTGGAATTCCGTCTAAATTCCGGATGAGTTCGGATTGATTTATCCGAAATTTGAAGCAGGGTGTAGTTCCATAAATGGCAAATTCATAGAATGAGGAATGATAATATATTTTGCGGCTTGAAGAATGTAGAGGGAAAGAACAATGTTCTTGGTACGTGTATCGAGTCCGCTCCTGGGTTCGAGCGAACGACTAACCAAGGAACGATGCAGCAATCTAACCGCGTTGATTAGAGTCGTATGTAGAATCGAGAACCGGATTCCAAGAACCTGTTTCCATGTTCACGTAAGATCCCCGGAGTAATCGACTGACGGATCGGCGACCATTCGAGTCACCGACCCTAACCGGCCGACGAGGCGACGCTCGCTTGATTCCTTGTGTTCCTTGTGTACCACACAACACAAAGTCTCTCGTCCACACAACGCAAGAAGACAACGACTTCGAACCGCAAACACTGATCCGGAGAGTTTATATGGCGATGGACCAGATTCGAGTCAAGATGTTATGACCATAAGTTTTTCCTGGAGAACGATACTTTTTGGTGTCAGGAGACGGAAAGGGTAATCCTCGAAAGTGGAGAATATGGCTTTCAGAAGTTTTTAGTAATACTGTGGAGTTTGAACGACAAACTTGGACAATGGAAATTCTTTTGGTTTCGAGATGAAGAGGAGGAAATAAAAGAAAGTAGCATTTGTGGAGCAGTGAAGGAAGAGAAATATCGGTGGAAAAAATGTATCGATATAAATAACGATAACATCGATACTTATTGATAATAAAATTTCTCTCATTTCGCTATCCTAATCTGTCCTTATATTCATGTTTCGTAAATTAAACTTAATTAAAATTAATGACACTACTAATACACGATGAAAAATACAAAAAATACGAAAGCTATATATATTTTTTATAATATATATTTATAATATTATGCGATATTTATCGATATGTATCGTTAAGAGAAAAATGAATCGATACTACTTGGAAATTATAAAACATTCTAGGGGATCTTTCTGAAATCTAAAGATCTAGTAAATGTTGGGGAATTATATGAAATCTAAACATTTAAGTTTCAAGTAATTGTTTGAATGAAGAAACGAAGAGAACAATAAGCTGCTTATGTACATCATTTGCGCTTCTTTCACTTTTTTTCTACATTTTCTGCACATGCTTCATCCTGAAGAGGAGATTAATTTTGAAAAGTAAAGCGCGTAGGGAAATCATCAGAGCGGGAACTCGGAAAGAGACGAGTCCGACTCGCACTTATCTTCCCCCCGCAATCGAGGCAATATATTCAAGGCACGAACTATTGTCGCTGCTGAATGGACGTTTTCACTTTAAGTCGCACGCTGCCTGGACAAAGAGATCATTACAGAGTAAGAAAAGCACCATGGGTGCTGGAGCAGACACTTAAATACCAGGAATTCACACCCTGATTATACCGCCTTACGACCTATGGGCAACAGATGTGTATTCGATAACGACAACCCGGTACATCCAGTTCTCCAATTACTTAAGCGAGCCAAACATTTTTTTACTCTCCAGATACCACTGTATTGTTTGGTTGCCTTTCCATATGCAGAAAGTCGAAAGAAGACCTCAAACATGCCAAAATTTCAAAGAACCACCTTAAAGATTAAATTAAAGGAAATTACATTATCGACCGACGATAAATAAGAGATCTACTTTACCGAATGTTGGTAATACTGAATCCCAGAGTTCGAGATTCGAGTTCAATTTGAATTAAATGTAATTAAAAAAAAGACGGCGCAAAAAACAAGAAATGATATTAGTTTATCAGCTGATGGTTAAGAAGTATCGTGTATTATCTGTAGTCGATAAATCAGAGATCCATATTACCTCCGTTGATAATTCATCGCCGATATAAATTAGAAAATTTAAATAGATCGGAAATGATTAATTCATGTTTCTTATTAAAGTTTCATTCGCAGGTAATTCAGTTCTCTACCTTATCAGCCATCGGTGAAACATATGAGGTATTTTATATGAGTTAATAACATTCTATTCCGAAACGATCTACTTACTCTAACATGATTATTAATTCATGAATGCAACTCGTATTCGTAGCAACTGCTTTCGAAATGTCGTGAGGGGATTCAGTAACCGCATTTAATTCATTCTTGCGTAAATTAAGAAGACTTGAGCTTCTTTGCAGCCTGGGTACTGCATGCGGTGCCCTACAGCGAAAGCTCTTTTCATCCCTTTTTTCCACTCTACTCACTGACGTACACAATTCTCTTGAGGCGGAATGTCAAAGTTTTAAATCCATCGGCGAGAGATTACGGGAACGGCGAAGTCACTTCTTGAAAAACAACGGCGAGAAGATGCGTAGACGTCCACAAAGAATTCATCGGACAGGTTCATATTTGCAGTACCCAATGTCAGTGAGATCAAAGACCGAGATAACCACGTCTCAAATGTCAATGTGAATAATATTGAAGTTAACAAAATCGTAAATCCTTGTTACAAGAAAAGAAACATGTCCTAATTTCATTTTTGATATAACATTGTCTCCAGCAATAACCACGTCATTTAAATTTGTTGTGAAACTAATGACAAAGAACTACACAATTTTACCGATAGTTGGTAATACAAACTTCTTAAGTTTTACGTTAAACCGGTCAGATTTAAATTTTATTTAGTTTAATGAAAAATTCATGACGCAATAAGCTCATAAAATTAAAATCGTTGCCTACTGATGGTAAGGAAGTTTACTAATTTATCAGCGGTTGATAAAACAGATTTTGGAACTTCACATGTTGTAAGTTCATTCTTTGCATACATATCCGTTAAGAACCGAACTTTTAAAAGTTGAAAAATATTTATAAGAAATTAAACCAACAGGATTCAATTAAAAATGAAACTGATTGCCGTTAATTTGCACAGGATATTCTAAGCATTGGGAGAACAGATACATTTCTCGAACATCTTTAGAATGCAATTTAAAACCCCATCCAGGAAGTTTTTTTTTTAATTACGAATGCAAGCATGTTATTTAACATGTTTTTATTTCCCTCTCTATAATACTCTATTTTCCATTTTCACGTGTAATGATTATTTTCAACGTTCATTATTTTCTTCTTTAGAGAAAATAATTACGACATTTTCTCTTGGGGATCTAGTTGACCTCGAAGGCAACCATTAAATACAATATTTTTTATGTCTCCACACTCACAGCGGATAACTTCATTAACGATTTGATGGAATTATCAAACCACGGAAGATATTTGTTACGTCTTAATGAATCTCGTTCTCTGAATTTCAAAACTATCCAGAATATTTACCAACCGCAGATTGTTGAAAATACTTAATTTCAACAATTACAAATATATTTTTTCAATGAAGAGCAACAAATCATGAAGAATCGAATCGATACTGTTCCGCGAGAATGAATAGCTCGAAACTCGTGGATGTTTAGGAGGATGGCGTGTGATAGGAATGTTTATTCACCGAATCGTATCGTTACTTAAGTTCTTTCTGCATAGCGGTTCTACGGCGGACCTGGACCACCCGGCGTGCCCGAGCATCTGAATTAATTATTTGTTTTAATATAAAATCTGCGGGGTGTGATTTAGTTGGCCGCCACAGGGGCAAGTAGCTCTCGGGCACATAAACAAGTCGATGTCGTGTTGTTCCCTGACCGCGGAGATGTATGTGTGCTCTGACTAACAAGTTACACCAGCGCCACCAGTGTGAAAGCTACGTTACGTTCCCCCAACCCTCGGTGACCATCAGCGTCACTTTACCATCTTCAGTACAAATTCATCCATTAATATCTCTTCTACTTTATTTAGAGAAAAATATATGTCTCAGCTCTGGTCTCATCCATATTACATATCCTTCCCCTTTTTTTTATCTCGCCCTTTTCTTGTTCTGATTCTTCATCCTTCCTACTTGCAATTTTTCTCCTTCCTCTTCATTTTTTTGCATTCTCTTTTACTTCTCTTTTTCAACTTTGGTTCCTCCTTTCGTTCAATTTCTTTCTTTCTTCTCTTTCCTTCAAAAATATTTTCCCATTTCCTTTCGTCTTTTTCCTTCCCGATCTCCTTTCCCCTATTTAATTACCCCTTTCCCTTCCTCTTTTCTCTTCCACCTTTCGCTTTTCCCCCTTTTCCGTACCTCTTCTCCATTCCCAATCTCATTTCCCTTTCCTATTTTCCATTTTCCCATTTCCCATTGGCATTTTTACACTTACCGTTTCCCATATCCAATTCCCTTTTCTTCTTTCCCTTTCACCTATATCTTTTTCGGTTTTCAATTGCCTTTCCCTTCCCCTCACCAATTTGCATTTTCCCCATTCTCTATTCTTTGTCCCTTTCCCCTTTCCATACTGACATTTCCCCTCTTCGCGTTCGCCTATTCCCGTTTCCCTTTCAAATTTTCCCTTTTGTATTTTCTCTTTGCCTTTCCCCTTTCCTTTCTTCCCTTATCCTTCCAATTTATATTTATTTATTATCTTTTACTTCTCTTTCTTACTTTCCCTTCCCCCATTTCCCTTTCCCCATTCCCCCTTTCATTTACCATTTTCCATTTTACCTTTCTCTTTTCCCTTTTCATATTCCACTTTCGCGTTACCCATTTCCCCTCTACCGTTTCGCCTTGCCCCTTTGACCTCCTTTTCCCCTTTTCATTTCTCATTTCCCTTTTGCCATTCCATATGGTTTAATTTTCTATTTATTTATAGTTTTATGATTCCTTTAATTATGATACATAGAGGAAGGGGGGACAACGAATATTGTTTGAACACGTTAAATAGGGAATAATATTATCGACTGATGATAAATAAGAAAGCTACTATACCAATTGTCGGTGATGTTCAGTCCTAGAGTTCAAGATTTGAGTTCAACTAGAATTCAATTCACTTAAAGTAATGTGGTTATGAAATTAATAATAAGTTACTTCGAGCATATACTACCTGGAGTCAGCCTTGCGGGCTGCCGAAGCGTAACAGACTTTAGAAAGAGATA
>CAJFCP010025636.1:74894-113521 GCA_904066005.1 Synergus itoensis
TATCTCTTTCTAAAGTCTGTTACGCTTCGGCAGCCCGCAAGGCTGACTCCAGGTAGTATATGCTCGAAGATAAGTTATCAACTGATGATATGGAAGTATCCTGCATTATCTGCAGTTGATAATCTAGACATTATTAGTTATACCATTGATAATTCATTGTCGATGTACGTTAGAAAAGTTAAACAGATCATAAATGATTAGTATACGCTTCTTATTATAGGCCGTTTACAGTTAATTTAGTCCTCTACCTTATCAGCCGTCAGTGAAACAGTTGAGATATCGACTGATGATAAATAAGAGAGCTTCTATACCAACTGTCGATAATGTTGAATCCTTGAGTTCGAGATTGAAGTTCAACATGAATTCAATCAACGGATATTTTAGAACTTCATAAATGGGAAAAGGCAAAAATATGGGAAAAACTAAAAGTGTTTCGTATTTCATGGATGGACCCCAACAGAAAGTGTCAAGGAAGAATTTGAAGTTTGAATTGTGTTGAAATTGAAAAATAAAAGAAAAATGAATGCATATGGCAAATCTAATGTTAAGATAAGTTACTCTTGGAACTTATATATACTACAGGAATACATAAAATATTTTTCTCACTCAAAAGTAAGTGTCTTGAATGTGATTCTTTGTCTACGTAGAGAGTCCTGATACAAATGTATAAAAATGAGGGCTTATTTGCAGAGACGAGTACTTGCAACTGCGAACTTCTTTTCACAAAGTGTATATATGTACACACACATATATATATATGCACTCAGCATCTCGAGAATGCATGCATGCTGTCACGCGTGGCAATTTTCAGTGTGGCGTGCAAACCAACGGATATTGTGTTCGTCGCTCGATTTGCTTTTACAACTGCTTGCACTCAGAGAGACATGATGCAGGTGCAGTTGAATCTTCCAGCAAGAATTCAGTACCTTTACGATATTCTTGGAGAATCCATTATTCAAAATTTTTATTATTATCGGGTTTTTTTGTAGAGAAAAGAAATTATAAATCCTAGGAATCTTTATTGTCCAAGAAAACTTAAGAAAGCTGCATTTATGCATGTGACAGATATTTATGGGCAGAATTCGAAATTATTTTTGATTTTAGTGGTTCTTTATTGAAATTCAAGAACATCTGAAAAACCCAATAAGAAGGGAAAGGAACCGAAGGGACAATGAGATAGAATAGGAAATACGTGAATAAAAGGAAAAATTGGATGAGGAAAGGATGAAAAACTAAAAGAGGGAAAAAGGGAAATACGGGAAAGGGGGAAATATAAATAGGATTAGTAAAAATTAGCAATGGGATAAGGAAAATGGAAAAGGAAAAAAACTACAACCGGAAAGGGAAACAGGAAAAGAGAAAGAGAAACGGGAATAGGAGAAAGTCAAAGGAAAAAGGAAAAGGGAAAAGGAGTAAATAGAATAGTGATAAGGAAAAGGTTGAATAAAAAAAAAAGGGAAAAATCTAAAATAAATAATAATGGGAAAGGGTAAACGAAAAAAGAGGAAAGGGAAACAGGAAAGGTGAAAAGGAAATGGGAATAGGGAAAAGTCAAAGGGAAAGGAAAAACTGAAAGAAAATTGTGAGGGGAAATGAGGAAAAGTGGAAAGTAGAAAAGGGAAAAGGGTTAATGGAAACGGGAAACCGTAAACAGTGCTTATATCTTTGTTGTATGCTGGAATGTATAACCAATTATTCTGGTTACTAAACTATCCTAGTGCCGTTGCTGAAAGGTCGTTGTATGGCCGGTAGGCTCTGAACTGGTACATATACAAGTCGAATGTGGTGTTGGACTCTACAAGAGAATCGCATGTGAGAGGTGCATGCATCTCAGAGATCCGTTTGTGGTTTATCGATGTTCCACGTAGAGCATTGTGCCGGCTGCATAATATTAACATTAGTGGTGATTAGTGGGCTGCCGGCCTCAGATGCTGACCAATAGCTCCGAACAGCTTCTCTTCTCTACACGCGACCTTCCAACCATTAATGAGCTTCTTCTAAATTGAGAGGATAGGATTTTAAACTTTTTAGAGCTTCCCCCTTTCTCCTCTAGAGCCTATTATCTTCCTTGAAGACGTTATTAGTATGGATGTTTTTAAATTCTAGATTTTATGTTCAGCTTCTAGAAAATTGAGGAATTTTAAACTATTTGGAAAGTCTCCATCAAGGCTTCACGATTTACGTTATTTATGGACTGTTATCGAAGACTAAAACCTATAAATTCGATTCTAAGAATGAGGAATTGAGAATGATCAATTTTAAGTCGAAATTGTAAAACTTTTTTTAATTTAATGTTTTTTAACGTATCAGTAGTTTGAGAAGCACACTGTTCACAAAAAGAAGAGAAATCAGATATTAAAACCGCTTCAAGTTCAGGACGTCTTTTTGCATATCGAGATGCGAAAGTTCCAAGACAAACGACTTTGGCTGGGGACTGATAATGACTGGAACAACGAACTCGTTTTGAACTGGGCTCATTTATAAAGGGAAATTGTTTGTTCGAGCGACGTGTCACGGCACTGCAAGTCATAGTTCTCAAAGCCGTTGGCATTTGCTCATTTTCATTTCGCGTTAATATATACTTCCGCCTCTTTGGAGAACGTTTCTAAAGTTTATGAATTTTCTCGTCTCTCGACTCCATTATGTCGCTTCCTTTTATGCTCTCGAGTTTCCTGAAAAGCTACTCCAAAATCATAACATCTCTGGGGATTAAACACCAGGAGAAATGAATCAGCTTTAAAGTCGAGGAAAAAGTTTTTTCAACCATTACATCAGATTAGAAGTCGTCAACATATAATTTCAAAGCTTAATGCATTTTTTAAAATGAGACTTTTTTAAAGATATAGAAAACCTTAATTAGTGTATTTTTACTTACACTTGGTACCTTGTTATTAAAAAAATTTGTCGTTTGGCATTCTATGGGAATTTAAAATTTTTTAAAGATTCTGTTAATTTCTTGTGACGATCGAAAGTTCTAACAGAGTGAAAATAACCGAGGGCTCAGTAAGATGAGTTGCAAAAACTACCCTTGACTAAAGAACTTCCCTTCGCACAACCTCGTTAATTCTGAAGAGGTGACGGCGAACCTATGTCACTTTATGCAAATCGACTGTAACCATTAGAACCATGGTGTATTTCCAAAAATAATACTACTGCATATCCTATATTCCACATCCCCCACCCCACATCCCATATCCCATACCTTATATTCTATATCATTATCCTTTATCCCCTATTCTATATTCCATATCCCCTGCCTCATATCTTATTTCCTATATTCCATATTTCACATCCCACATTCCATATGCCACATTCCACATCTATATCTATATTCCTTATCCCCTATTTTATGTTCCAAATCGCCTAAAATACATCCCATTCTCCATATCCCCTACCCTACGTAACATACCCCATATTCCACATTCCCTATCCCACATCCCATATTCCATATCCCCTCCGTACATCCATATCCCATATCCTATATTCCGTACCTCAGATCCCATATCCCATATCCCACATTCCATATCTATATCTATATTCCTTATTCCCTGTCCTATATTTTATATCTCCCAAAATACTTATACCGTAACACTGGCTACATATACTCTATCCCTATCCAATGTCCCCATCCCTATCGGTAACTCATATCAACTATCCAGCTTCCTTATCCCTAATATTTATTAACCTATGTTCTAAAACCCATATTTCCTACCTTATCTCCTTCCATATTTTCTATTCCATATTTACTATCCTATATATCTTATCCCCTGTCACAAATCCTCATATCCCTATCCCCTGCGCCATTAAAAATATGTGTTCCTACTGCCTATCTACTGCATATACCTATCTCTCTATTTATCACTATCCCTATAATTATCCCTATCCGTATATCTATACATATCCATATGCATATCCTTATCTGTATCTCTAACCCTATCCATATCCTTATCTATGTCCATATCCATATCCCCGGACTTATCCATATTCGTATTCTATATTTTCTATCTATACACTTATCCCTATCACTTTACCTCTATCCCTACCCCTCTCCCTCTATCACTCTACCCTTATCTACATATCATATTCCTTATCTATATCCCTATATCCTTACCACATACTCGTATCCCTGTATATGTATCCCCATATCCCTAACCATATATCATTATACATATATACATCCCTATTGAATTAAAAAAGACGATTTTATCCACTGTTAATAAAAAGCATATCTACATTACCATCAGTAGATATAATAAAAATCGCTAATACCGTGGACTATTAAAGATTGCGGTGTTTTAAAATTAAAATCCTTTAACTTGAAAAACCGGATAAGATATGCAGGTGCGGTCAAGTGGAAATGAGTTGAAAAATATGAATCAAATAAAATAATATTCCTTCACCGCAATTTATTTATCGTCCTCTTTGCAGGGAGCAGAAAAAGCAAAGCTGTCGAACATGACGGCCGGATTCTTTTTTACTATTGGCGTGGGCCGTGAAGCGATAAACGGCGCTTTTAGAACCGAACAATGACGTTCAATGTAGTGTGACGCAATGATACGTTGCGGGTGCCCTCAGCAGCCGCACCACCCGCTGGGAAATTCCTATGGCGTGTGACCATGGGGTTGCACATCATTACCCGCCGCTGTTGACATCACGTTATAGACACCGTCATTCGAGTTCGTGGGGGCGTGACACGCGGTGAGTATTTGTAATTCTATGTCACGCCACCGGACTACGATTTACGCAAATAAATGTCCTCTTTATTCCAATTAGTGGATTAAAAATCTGTTAAGCTTCTAAAGTTCTAAATCGAAAAATAATTTTCCCAAATTGAAATTTCGATCCATCTTGGCCCTAATTTTACTATAGATGTTTCCTATATTCCTCGTCAAAATTTCTGAATCAGAAATCTGAATCTATCCGAAAACTCGATCTGACCAGATCTACACATATTATACCGACTGATGGTAACGTAAATATCTATTTTATCAGCAGTCGGTAAAAAATTTATTTAATAATTGCCGGAGTAATAATAATTGTTCGAATCTTGCATATGGAATATGAGATGGAGATATAGATTAGGGGATAGGGATATGTGATAATATAATATCACATATGTGATATGTGATAATTATTGAAGATGAGATAAAAAATAAAGGATAGGCGATTCTCTGTATAAACGAAATACGTGTTATTTTCATTAAGAAACTTCGACTCCCCAGAAGTGTCGAAGAATTTTAATTGGCATCAACAAAAAAATTCTCTTAAATTTATGAACGAATTTTAATTCTTATAAATAACACCGTGATGAAGAAATCCAACACCAGATAAAATGAATTGCCTTCGACATTTACTTCTGCAACAGTTTTTCGTTTGCACCAATTCTGCTGTAATTACCTTTGCATAACTGTGAGCCATAAAAGGGAAGTATTATATATTTTATGAATCCAATCGACCCAGATTTTGATTGCAATTTTTTTTGAATTACTGAACGTCTTGTTAGCCGATGAAAAATGTCTTTTACAGTTACAATCTTAAGGGTTATCGTCCAACATTTCTTCGCGACGTTTTATTCCGTTGTTAAAAAAAGACATACCAACATCCGGTGGTCCAGTCGATGACGACCGAAAGGAACCGGTTACCCAGGTCGTAAACGATCATTTAATTCGTTGGCGTTGATTGTATGCAACTATAAAACCGCCGATTTTGTAAAACTCGCCGAGATTTGCAGAGGGCTCTTTCTTAACTGTCTGCTACAAAATACATTTTTGAGGAACCTCCTGAATCGATTTTTGTCAAATTTTATGAGAAACTGACGAGCAAATTTTTATAGCGCTTGTTTTTAAAGGAGGCTCGGAATTGAGATATTAACAAATTTAATAAAAACAAGTTTCGCTTCACCTTTGGTGTTCGGAATTGGGAAATTAACCGCGAAAAGAAAGAAATTCGTGTTGGAGAAGAATTAGGTTGGGTAAATATATTAATATGTATATAAATAGGATTACTACTTATTTTTTACTAATAAGATTTACTCGGTATTATCAATAGCGTAACTATTTATTTCTACCAATAGGACTTCTAGTTATTTTTACAAATTAATTTTACTAGGTATGTTTACCAATAGGGATACTATTATATTTTCTTATCAACTATTTACTTTGTCAATAGGGTTACTAGTTTATTTTTATCAATAGAGTTAGAAGGTCTGAGGCTACTAAAGCTAAAACTCTACTTAAAAATTCGGGCTGCAATAGATCTTCGAAAACGGAACTGCATACGCGTACGTCGTCTTGAAGGGTCTAATAGAAGGATAGAGGGCATAACTATAGTAACAAAACCCGGCGACGGGGCGACCCTGGCTGACTCCTCCACATTGGGTCGATACTCTGCGGGCCACCCACCCTCTCACTCCCCCACCCCCACCCCGTCACTGTCTCTCTCCCTCTGTAACCCCTTCCCACAACATACCTATCTTCGCCATCCTTCCAACCCCTCGCCGCAACAGCAGCCAATCCTCCACCCCCGGAACAACCATCCCACCCCCGGGCAGTTGCAGGTGCACCCGTTGATTGATCGTTTATCGATACGTGGACCACCATGGCGGCTAGTGGCAACCTACCACCCGTTACACGAATTACACATTTATAAGGGCGTTAAACACGACTCCCCCATCTCCTGAAACAACCCCTTCCCTCTACCTTTTCACCCCTCCCTTTGAGGATCGGTTTTGCCTCGGTTGGATGGTCGATTTGTATCGGTGTTTGTAAGCCTGGCATACGACTTCAATGTTACGACTCGAACATCCGCCCCCATTATTTTACCCCTACCTCCACATCCCACCCCCAATACCACAGCCCAGATAAGCGACCAGGGAACATGGGAAACAGCCCGATACTCGAATCCCAATTCACAACTGATACTTATCGATATATGCTTCCGTTTACCATTCACTACACACACGCAGTCGAAGTTATCCCTCCCCCCTCTCAGAAACCTCCACCCCCTTTGATTCCACAACCACAGACACTTCCGGATACAGTGTATCAATTTTTAACGGCACTCTGGATTTATCGGTGTTTATATTCCACTCGCCGAAATAGGGTCTCGGAGGAAAACTAGATCTTGGCTACTCTTGCTGGGGGTTGCTATTTTGTTGGATTTAAGGGTTGGAGGAGAGACTCTGCGGTTGACCCCTCTTGAATTATTGAGGGGATCTCAATAATTCTGGATTTTAAAGGTTTTTCCAGTTAGGGATTAACATTTTTTTAAATCAGATTTCCACTCCTTTTTTTGAATCCGCTTTTCCCACACCTTTTCCAACACTTTTTTCCAAATCCTTTTAAACAAGACTTTTTTAAATCTGGTTTCCGACCCGTTTTTTAAAAATCTTGTTTCATTCTCCAAAACTATTTTCCCATATTCTTTTTCAAACGTTTTTTACCAAACTCCTTTCTAACCTTCTTTTCCAAACAAATTTTGTAATGCATTTTTTTTCAACCCCCTTTTCTAAACTCACTTTCTCGTTCCATTTTCCACGTCTCTTTTCCAAATCCCTTTTGACCCCCTTTTCCAACTTTTCCACCTCCATTAATGAAAAATAAGACTTGAATTAAAAAAAAAATTTGCTAATAATAGATTTAAAAAATCAGTTACCCTTTTTAATTTAGAATACTAGTAAACCAACACGCGCGCGCTAAGCGCGCGATTATTTTGTATTCCTTCTTACAACTTCAAGTCATTCAAAGACCAAAATCAGATTTGCAACAATAATGTATCCCAGATTTTCAAGACTTTTGTATTAATTGCACTTAAGTTTCTCTCGGAAAAAACAAAATGAAAGATGCAAATAAGAATGAATGAAAGATAAAGATTTTAATCAGAGGGAGAGGGTTAAAAATTCATCCCTATAGGAGCTCTACCAAGCAGGCGCATCGGCAGCCTATTACAATGGGCAACCCTCCTATAAGCGTTCCATTGTCACCGGTTCTTGCCTCTTCACCCCCATTTCACCCACTTTCCCCTCCCTGGCACTCTCTGCCCATGCGTCGATGCGCACAAACCATTGTTTTCTCTAAAGGGCGTCCCTCTTCGCCATTGAACAATTCACCAATTCTTCCTAATTTGATTTTTTTTTTCCTGAAAAATTAGTTTCAAAAATACAAAATTTTCGTCCAAAATAGTTTCAATTTTATCCAATTTCAATCCTATCCAAGCCAATCTGAAGTCAAATAAAAATTCCTATCGGAATCAATACTACCCAATCCGCAGTCAACTTTAAAATTTCTATTCAATTTCATCCTATCCAATTCGAAGCCAAATATAAATTTTCATTAAAATGAATCCTATCCAATCTAAAATTAAAACCATAATTTATTTCCTAATTAATCGGACCCAATTCGAAGTCTACTCTGAAATTTATATCCGATGAAATCCTATCCAATTCGAAATCATATTAAAAATTTCTATACGAATCAATCCGACCCAATTCGAAGTCAAATCAAAAATTCATATTAAAAACTTAGTTCAGATTGGCCTTGGATTTATTTGGATTGAAAATTCAGATTAATCGGAAAAATTCAGATTTGATGAACCTCGGATTCATTCAGATTGAAAAAGTAAATCGGATTAGCCTCGGATTGATTCGAATTGAAAATGCCGATTGACTCGGATAAAAAAGTTAATTCGCTTTAATCTCCGATTCAATTGGTTTGAAATTTCCGATTAAAAAGTTTGTTCGGATTAACACGGATTTATTCGTATTCGCTCGGATATTCAAAAGTTCAGTACAAAACTCTTTAGTGTGAATCAAGAAAATGTAAGTGGATATAGATATAGATATAGATATAAGTTGACAAATTATGTCAATCAATTCTCCAAGGTACACTTTCTTATAAGACAGGTAGCAATTTTACTAGGATAGGGACATAATCACACGAATATAATTCTCAAGAAGAGTTTAGTTACATTTAGAAATTGAGGAAATCCGCTGCAATGAATTTTATCAACGATTACTTTCAAAACCCAAGATGCTCTTGTATCTTGGAGATTAAAATTTCTAGACGTTTCCGGTGAATGGGAGCATAAAACACTTCCTGTTCTTTGAGTAGCTACTTTGATTATTTTATTTACTTTAAAGTAAGCAAAGGTCCTTACAAAAATAAAATATTAAAAACCAATTATCGAAACGGCATTTACATTATTTTTTATGACCCATGCAAGATTTCAGCCATTTTTCTTGCTTATAAAGTGGATCTAAAATTTTATTTTTTCCCCCTAGAAATTAAAAAGGTCCTTTTACTCCCTATGGATAAGAAAGTGCTTTATCATCTCTTGGAACCTATAAAGTGGGGCTAAAGTTATATTTTTTAATCCCTAGGGACGAAAGTTTTTTTTTCTCTGTGAACTAAAAAATGTTTTTTC
This sequence comes from Synergus itoensis, assembly GCA_904066005.1. Taxonomy (NCBI): domain Eukaryota; kingdom Metazoa; phylum Arthropoda; class Insecta; order Hymenoptera; family Cynipidae; genus Synergus; species Synergus itoensis. The sequence goes on from CAJFCP010025636.1 coordinate 84,315, forward strand.
CTTCCTAGGTTCTAAAAATGTCTTTTTACTCCCTAGGGACGAAAAAGTGCTTTATCATCCCTAGGTATTAAAAGTATGTACTTTTTACTTCCTAGAAACAAAAAAGTAAAATTTTAGCTTCGCTTCAAAAAAATGAAAAACGTTTGAAATCGTGCATTTATTACAAAAAGTATCATATGTGCCATGGGAAAGACGAATTTTTTCCATTCTACTTGTCGAAAAAAATCCTCTCCCCCTTGATGTAAAATATAATACACTAATATAAGAAAATAATAAATAAATAATAAAGTACAGAATTATTCATTACAATATAAATAATGTAGTATAAAATAAATAAGTTTTGAATAAAAATGATTTTTATCAATGTTCTATATAATTAAAGATGCTGCAAACCGACTTTTTTTTATTGACTTCTGTCATGGCAGACAAATGCAAATTACAAGGAAGTTATGTATAATCCGACAGGCGTTCTATTCGAGATGTTAATCTAATTTTAAAAGAGGTTAATTAGTACCTTGGAAAACTAGTTTTCAACAAGTTTTACTCGTCACTATGTTGCAGATAAGACAAGAATGTTAAATCCTCTGTGGAATCAGATCTCCTGCAAACAACTACGTTTTTCTTTTATTATCATATTTAAAAAGCTTTTTTTTTTGCTTCAAAGTAAATTAATGCTTTTCATTTTAGAGTTTAAATTAGCATTGTTGGAGGAATTCTTATTTAAAACTTTTAAATTTGGATTGGAGTTGGACAGAGTGTGGAAAAGAGGTTTGGAAAAGTAACTTGAAGAAGGGGTGGTATAAGGGGGTGAAGAGGAAGTTGGAAAAGGTCATGGAAAACAGTGTAAGATAGGAAAAAAGAGTGGGAAATGAAATTTCGGAAAAAGAAAATTGAAATTGTTAGTGGGAAAATTTTATTTAAAAATGTATTTGAAGAAAGGTGGAAAAGTGTTGGAAAATCATTTGGAAAAGTAGTTTGGTAAACAGGGATTAGAAAAGGTATTTGAAAATGCAGGAAGGAAAAATGAGTTCGAAAGGGAGGTTGGAAAATGGGTTTGGAAAATGTGGTGGGAAAAGGAAGTCGGAAAATGGGTTTGGATGGGGTGGGTAGGAAAAAGAATTTGGAAAATAGCGTGATAAAAAGTGATTTAGAAAATACTGCTGGAAATTGAAAGTTAAAAAAGAGGTTGGGAAGGGTGTTAGAAAATGGAGGTAATGAAAATGGATTGGAAACTGAGTTTCAGGAAAAGGAAATTCAAACTGTTAGTAGAAAAGGAGTATTGGAAAATTAAATTTAAAAAAAGGTGGAAAAAGAGGTTGAAAAATGGGTATGGAAAACGACTTTCAGGAAAGGAAAATTGAAACTGCTGATGGAAAATGAGTATTGGAAAATCATTTGGAAAAGTCGTTTAAAAAAAAGGGATTAGAAAACGTAATTGAAAATAAAAAAAAAAAACAAAAATCGGTTTTGAAAATGAGGTTGGAAAATGGGCTTGGAAATGAAGGTTGAAAAAATTCTTTTAAAAAATAAAAGTTTAAAAAATTTCCTGGAAAACGAGATAGGAAAAGAAGGTTGGAAAAGTAATTTGAAAAGTGGGGTTGAAATTTTATAGGAAAAGCGAGGTGGAAAATCTAGTAGAAATTAGGATGGTAATATTTTTGAAACCTACTGTACAACTTGTTGCAATTTTTTTTACAAACATCAAATAATTTCGAACACAAAATTAATATAGAAGAGCAGAAATATTTTGAGAATGCTAAAAAATGAAAGTTAGGAAAAAAGAGCAGATTGCGAGGGTGGTCAGGTTGAACGGGAAATGAGTGTCTCTTATGAAGTCGCGCATTCCATGCAAGCAAAGTTCGGGTCGTTAACGTGTTTAACGGGGCGTAAATGATGCGAGGATCGCGATTCCGCCTTTACATCATCCTCATCTGTACCAATCTCTCTACAAACTTGTTAAATGTATCCGTTACAGTTAAGCACAAATTAAAAAGAAATAAAGTAATATTCATACACAGGGTGATGAATATTTATAAATGTGGAATAATCAGTTCATATTCGATATTATTTTCCAATCCTATCAATAAACATTAAACATTTTCTTACTGAATTTTTAAATACGAGTAAGAAATGTTTTAACAATGTGATTGGAGATAAAACTGAAACTCTCAAATACAAAAAGTGAGGTGAAACATTTTTCTGCATTTCTTATAAAGGGAGGTTGATTTAAATCAATGAAAATAGGATGCAGGTCGTGACAACAATTATCTTGTCAAGATAAATGTATTTTTTACAATTAAACTTCTAAGTTATCGCAAACAATTATTGAACATTGTCTTATAACAAGGTTCTTCCACGTATATAAATATGGAGCATTTTCTTTAATATTCAGCATAAAGTGCAATCTGGAATCAATTGCGTAATTCTATAAAAAAATCGATTAATCGGTCTATTCTTTCTTTTTCTTTTTTTTATTCTGGCGACTCTTTTTTCACCACCAAGCCAATTAATTCCTTAAGTAAATCATAAATTGAATAATAAATTAAATAATCAAAATTTTATTTGAAAATTGATATTGTCGTGACCTCTGTTGCATATTTCCTGAAACGTTTCATTTTGATTATATTTTTCTTTCGTTTTTATGTAAATTAAACACTTTTTTAAATTTGGGAATTTGTTAAATGTGTTTATATTACCAAAATAAGATCGAAAATTAATATGTGAAAATAATTTTCTTGAATATGCTGTGTAGTAGAGACCATTCGTCGGTAAGATTAAGAAAACTTTCTGCCGGTAAGTTACCTGAGTAGAGTTACAAAAAATTAAAATAAAAATATATTTTTCTATTATTAAGTTATTTAATTCGGTATTTTTTATATAGATTAACATGGATAAAATTTAAAAGGAGAAACTCACTTTTAAATCAAAAATAATAAAACCAGTAGTCGATAAAATAGAATTCTGACTATAACAATTTAATTTAAAAAAAAAATTTGAATAAATATAAATGTGCTTCAAATTGTGAAATATGAATTTTCCATACAGCAATTTTGTTTTATATTTGTGATATTTATTAATTTTTAAAATAAATTCTATCTCAATAGTTGGAATCCATTTGAATCAGCTATACTTTAATTTTTATCGAAAGATAATGCTTTTAGAGGAAAAATGTATAAGACATAAAAAATGAATTTTTTCAAACATTACAACTTTTATTTGAAACTTTTTGTCCTCAGACTAGCTATTTTCAAAATAATATGAAATTTCATTTCGGAAAAATAAAATAAAAGAAAAATACTCAACAAGTTAATTGATTGGCTCAACGAGACAATTTAAATTCGAGAAAACTTCAAAAAAAAAGAAGCCTGACCATGATTTACGAATAAATAATGTTATTACGCTTTTTTATTACAATTTCATATTTTGGCGCGATTTCTTTGCCATCTGTTGGTAAATTCGGGAAGTTCGTTGAGAAGAGCGAAGCGAAAGGTAAAGAACTGATGTGTATATATATATAAGAGGGACTGTGAAACGCTTGGATTTCTACTTTATACACGGAAGTTAAGATTGTCAATGTTTGGAAGTTTTTACACAAATAAAATATATATTTAAAAATTTAAACCAAGGTTTATTCAAACTAATTTTCAAAAAATAAACGGAAAAGTTATCCTTTTTTTTAATTTTCTTTCGAGAGATAAGTAGGCTTTCTACATTTTAAGTAAGCCGATAGATAGTGTCCTCTGCTGAAATTTTCTAAACTATCAGTATCTATATTATTCTCGTAATTCAACTAAAAAAATTATTTTAACACTTTTTTACTGTTCATTTTCAATTATTTTTCTTTCATAACTTATTCTAAATCGTTCGAATTTCTCTATATTAAATAAAAAAAAATAATTATAGCGAAAAATTCTATCAATTTTTGCAACCCCTTTGCTTATATTTTGCATCTTTTTTATTTTCTTATTTTGTTTTGATGATTGCCAAATTCTTTTGAATTGACTAAATTAAGTTTAATTATTATTGCCATTATTTATCGTTTTAAACTGAGTTAGCTGATTTCCCTTTACAATGATTTTCCTTTGGCATTTCCCTTTACCATTACACTTTACCATGATTATCTTTACCATTTTCACGCAGTTTAAATAAAATCCTAATGTTCGGGTTTTCGAAACTTTATGCTTATGTTTATATTTATATTTATGTAGCATCTCGTACATTTTGCAGTTAGCATTAGATCTGCAATAGGTCAATATATCCATAGATATTATTCTAGATTCTTATCATCTAACCAAGTGGCTATCCCTAAGTTTAAAATTTGAGTTTAAAATTATGTTAAACTGTAATATCTACATATGGAGCTGACGCGCGACCACAAAATCAAACATATCTCGAAAAGTTTTTCACCCACCACTCTGAAATTTTTATCAGAGCTGCTATAGACTATAATGTAAATTTGTACCAAATTTAATCAATTTCGCGAATGTCTTTTCGGAGAAAATGCCATTTGTTTATAACAATTGCAAATTTTTCATATAAATAAACAAATTATTTTATTGCATTAAAAGGTACATGAAAGGGGCAAGCAACCATCAACTTTTTCAGTGGATACCGTTTTTTTCTGCAGAATAGCTTAGAAACAATAAATATTTGAAAAAAAAGTACTTTTTCCGATTTGTAAACTTTAAAAATTCATATCTCAACAATTTCGCATATCATATTAAAATAAAAAAATACGTGTCAGTTAATTTTGTTTGTAGAACAGAAAAAAAAATATTTTAGATGAATCTATTCTTTAGGGGTAAATATTTCGTGGAATGACCCATATATATTATGCAAAAACGTCTTTTTTCCTCAGTGTATAAAAATGAGATCGTTTTGGAGTGAATTGTCCAAGAGTTTATAATATCTGTTAGAATTCTCACTAGTTTATCATTTCTATATTAATATCAGCATCCCCTATACTATATACAGCTTATAATGCAAGCCGCAAGGTCCCACAAAACTGATTGATGAGGAGTCGACCCTTTTTCTCTACACTTCTTGCACAAAACTTATGTATGGGCTGACATAATACATGCCACAATCCGTTATGCTACAGCGAAAGGGGCTATAGTCTTTTTCATGCAGTTTGATATACTCGATGAGATTATACCTCATTTGGACATTTATAAGGGACATAGGGTACTTAATTGCCAGTGATAAAAACGAGAAGAATTTTCTTTCTCTACCTCTTTTTATTACATTGTGTGAAAGTGATCAGGCACTCTTACCAAGACCTAATATACGTTGTAGGCCTTGAAAAACTAAAGAAAATCGTATTATCGAAATTTCCCATAGACCTAAAAAATCTCGTTTTAGAGCGAATAAACCATTTTCTTGGAATTTTTTGTGTACATATATAATAATTCGTAACTTGGCCATTTTTCAATCGATTTTGAATAATTTCTTGTTTTTTAATTTTATTTGAAAGGGAAAAGCAATCCTTTTCTATCATGTATTGGATATTTTGTCCAAATAAAAAATTATGAAGTTACAATAGAAAAAATTCTGTATTTTTCTATTTTTTGCAAGTTACTTCAACTTTGACAACGATTTAATAATACTTTTTGATTCCCAAGATTTTTTTCCTTTTAATAGTTTGAAAGTACGTTCAATCCTTTATATAATTATTTTATTCTTATTTTTTAGACGAAAATAAATTTTATAATAAAAGTAATTTTAATTTTTAAATAAAATTCAAACATGAAAAAAATACCTACGACAAAATTGCTTTGAAAAGATTAAACGAATTTAACGATTATTTTTGTTTTTATAATCTTTGAAATCTTTTGAAACTGGGCGTGTCTTGGTGAAAAGGGGCGTTTCCAATTAAAAGAACTAGAGTCACAAGGAAAAGGGGCGTGGTAAATAAAATTAATCGGCTTGACTTTTGTTTCTTGAAAGGGGGCGTTTATGTTAAATAAAGGGGAGTGTTATAAGTTTTTTCTTATAAGGAGTCTTGTAAAAGAAAGAAATCGCTGAGGCTCAACGAAAAGGGGCGTAGCTTGGCGAAAAGAAGCGTGTTTCAGTTTAAGGGCGTGAATTTCGTTTAACCTTTTTCATGAATGGGTTGAGATAAAAACGAATATTAAAAACGAAATAAAGAGGGCGTGGTTTTGCGAAGGAAGTGTTTTTAATGACAGAAAGGGATGTGACCTAAACAAAAGGAGCGTAACTGAAATTCAAAAGGTATGATAAATATAACAAATCAACCTGGCTTCAGGAAAATGGGTGTGTCCACAAAGATCGAAAAATATAAGGAAGGGGTGTGGTCTAATGAAAATGGACGTGGTAAAAATAGAAGTGTGTGTGTCTTGATGAAAAGTGGCGTTCTCATTTAATAAAATAGGGTGGTCAAAATAAAAGGGGATGTGGGAAATGAAATGACAAAGAGTGCCTTATCAAAAGAAGGTATTGTGAATGAAAAAAAAAATTAGTGCGACTCAAGTAAAAATGTCAAACGGTAGAATTGTACTTAGCTTGATAAAAATGGTCATTAAAAAAAAGGAGGCGTAGTTTTACAGAAGGGGGCGTTTCAAATCATTATGGAAATGGGTGCGGCGTAATGAAAAGGGGCGTTTTATAATCTAATGGAGGCGTGGTCGAAAACGAAATGGGACGTGTGTTCATGAAAAGTTTATTATCAAGAAGTGAGGAGCAGTTTCTTCAATGCAGATAGGCGTAAATTAAGGAAGGGTGTGTATCTTAACTAAAAGGGGCGTAACTTAATATAAAATAGTGACTATTGTGGAATGGGGGCGTGTTTAATATAATATGAGATGTGCTCAACGGGGGAAAAAAGACGTGTCTAAAGTTAAATTTTTAAAATGGCGATTCAAGACAGTTTCAAATTGTTTTTCACCAAAATTTGAACAACCCGAGATGTAATTTCCCCTACGAAAACCGATCTAAGTGATTTATATTTTTTGAATGGGAATTGGAAGGTGTTACAATCTGAAAACCCCTCTAGTTTCATTCCTCAAAGCGATTCGTCTCGGTATTGATGCAAGGGGTTGGAGTGCCGGGGGATTTATCGAGTGGCATTTTTACGCTGTTTACAAAGTAGTGTATCGAAGCTGCATCCAAGACATGAAAAGTAGGGGTTGTTTGTCGATCGGGGAGAATTGAAACCGCGGACAAGTTGAGGGTTGTGCCGGCACGCAATCCACCCTATCGGTTGTGCGTGGTTGCCTCGCGGGTAAAGTCGTCTGTAAATGCGTCTGCCATTCTGCAGCCCTCTTTCCACACAAAGATGACTGGCGGAAGAGATCAAAGAGCCTCGCATCTATCAGAAACCGCCGCCTTAGAGGCACAAGTTCTTATACATATATATCTTGAAGAGGTTCATACGCGTTGAGCGATCCTCAATCGGCAGCGAATCCGGAGAACCGATTTTTTTTTACTCAGGGGTCGATTCTGTGTAATTTCACGGTTCATAATTTATGTTTAACATTTAATTATTAACAATTAAAATTTTCAATGTTACAGCAATATTACGCAGCAATCTTTAAGAACTTTTACAAATCACGAAAGAAGCGGTTGGATTTTCTTTAACATTTTTATATTTTATTAAACTTTTAATTTCGTTATATAAAATCTAAGTTTCCGAGTAACGTTTCTACAGCATTGCAGCAACATTGATGCAATATTACCAACAATATTACCAATTTTTTCGTGCAACTTTGTAGCAACATTTCAGAAATATTTATCGGGAAAGGACATTCATATATTGCAGCAAAATTAATGCAATATTCCCAAAAATATTGCCAATGTTTTCCAGCAACTTTGCAGCAACATTGCAGCAATATTGATAAAGTAAAGATATTTTTACATTGTTGCAACATTGATGCAATATTGCCAATGATATTTCCAAATTTAACAAGCAATGTTGCAGCAACATTGCAGTAATATTGCGTTTTGTTAGGAATGCAAGAGAAACTTCTGAATATTTTTAGTGGTTTTAAAGAATTCTGGGAAAAGTTTGACTATCATTTTAATTTGATTGTGATTTGATTTTAATTTGATTTCAGGTGTAATGAATATAATTGATATAAATGTGGTGATCACAGGTGAAGAAACGGATTTAAAAAAAGAGATGATAAGGACGCCACTGTCAGTGTGTGCCTCTCTGTGATCCAATGCCATGCACAGAATTATTGTAAGAGTGTATGGTTGTATGCGGGGGCATTCATTTATTAACGAGCTGAGTCAAGTCATACTAGTGAGAGCAAAGAGAACCGCTGTACCCGTGACTCCTGTACTTTATATCTCGTTTTCCAGTGCTTTATTCGATGCTCTCTCACCCCTTCTTTTTTCTCCTTTTTCATATGTGCGTATTCACCTCGCTCTCATGGCTTTAATCGCAATCTAGTGATATTGCGAAAATTTTTTTTTACCTTTTTTCATGTATAGTGTGCAACGTGCCGCATCTTGTGAAGCACTAATAAACAAGATAGATGTATCAAAAAATTTGGAAAAAGTGATAAATGACCTTTTTTAACCTTGATTATGTCATATTTTTCATATCGATATTCTCATGCCCGATTTATCGATATTGGAATTATCGATTTTGTCGTATGATATTGTGGCAAAATTATCGAAAAAAAAAACAGAGGGACAATAGAAATTACGTTTCCAATACTCACAGGAATTGAATCAGTTCACTGATTCTCAGTGACTCTATTTTCAAGATTTCATTCAGAGAAAATCCACTAAGAATCAGTGAAAAGTCACTGAAATTTTCAGTAATCGTCACTAAACTAGTAAAAAATTCAGTGACTATTCACGGAATTCCAGTAGATTTTTCACTGATAAAAATCGCGAGAAAAGAGTCACTGAGATTCAGTGGAATTTGACCGGGAATCAGTGAAATTTCACTGATTTTTCGGATTCTTCACTGATTCAAGTTTAAAGAACAGTACAAGAAAAGATCCGTTCTTTATAGAGAAATAGTTGTGAAGACGCTGGTCATTCAATTACGGGTTGGGCATCAATACTCATTAACGTTTGTCACATCTAAGATCGGATCGCAATGGACAAAGATCTGTCTGATTCGCATCTTCGTAACGGATGATCGGTCAGTGAGCGTGCAAGACTGCGGGGATGACGCTCGTGCGTCTCCAGTCTTCATGGATCTTTTGGTTTGGTATTGGGACTCTGCATACCTTCGGAAGTACTTGAGGTGAAGCTCGCTCCAAGGTAACACAGTTACACAGAGGAGAATGATCTGGCCATCGGATTAACCATTGTAACGCGCCGTTTGTCAGGTTACAAGAAAAAGCAGCGGGTAGTCTAACTGACCAGCATACAGAAGCGCTTCCAATGGAGCAAGATGCAACAGACACGAGAAAAAAAGGATCTCGCAGGGAAAAATGCCAGTTTGGAAGTTTAACCTGCCTACTAATTACGCTGCTCGTTCAGTTTCCGAATTGGACATCATTCAGAGAAAAAATTACATATAGGACAGACCGGGGCAATTTGGGACACTCTTTTTATTATTTAATGCATTGTATGATGATTGCCTCGAAGATGTTCCTAAATAATTGGAAAAGACTAGACATAGAAAAGGCTAACAAGACTAGAGATGTCATCTCCATAATTTATTGTATCCGGCATTCAATATCCCAAATCTCCAAAACAGTTTCATTCACAGAATCCAACATTCCTCAATTTCAAAACGAGAGCACTCGACATTGTCACGAAAGAATCCCAAGAGAAATCCGAGAAATTCGCAGAAAGCAACCGATGATTGTTTGTAGCCCCTGAACCCAGAAGCCTAAGGTTAAGATTAAAGGATCGATTCTATAGTTATAGTAAACTTGTATAAAGGTGGGTGGTGACTTCATTGAGTCTAACTCGTGACTTCATTGACTCCAAACTCTAGGATGGCTCTATCTTCCTCCAAAGGAAGAAGACTCATTCTCATCTCATTCTTATGCTTGATTCACGAGCTGGCGAAACTGTTCAATGGCGAGTGATACAAGCTTCAGAGTTCATTCTTCATTTCTATTAAGTGTTCGCGACAGGTGCCTCTGGACTTTGGCCTTCTGGCTTTGAGGGTTTCCATGATGGGGAAATTTCTCGAGGGCACTTCTACGAGCCAGTCCCCACTATAGTTATAGTAGTGATGCTTTTTGTCCTCGTTTCCTGATGAATGGAGGATGTTCTGACAATACAGTCTTAGGATCTCTTCATCTCGTGCTCAACAACAACAATACAATGATCTATAAACCGGGATCTTAGCGCTGAAGACTGAGACCATTTGTCATAGAAATATCAGCAATAGGTAAACAGAAAACTGGAAAATTGATTCTGAAGGGGAGCTTTTTTAAAGATTTATTGAGTTATTTCGTTATTTCAAGATAGATAAAGATGGCGCTGTTATCACCAATGTCACATAGTTGTGAAAAGTAGACAGTCTGAGGTTTATAATAATCGTCTTTCTGGAGAGTTCTGCAGGTCTTTTTGAATTATCATTTTTAAAAAGAAAGTATTGTTTTTATTGACGAAGCGCATTTTTATGTTGATGGGTTCGCAAATAAAAAAAATTATCGCTATTGGGACAGTGAAAAGCCGCACTTATTTTATTGAAAAATTTTTACAATAACTGATGACGCATATACAAATTACAAATATTTGAACTTTTGAAGATCGAATATTTCCCTTGGCCTCGACGGAAGAAGATCATCAAACATTTTTACTTTTTGCAAGACGGAGTTACTCCTATCAGGACATCTAACATCTTTGTTGCTCTTCAGGAAGTTTACAGCACTCGTGTGATATTGGGATGGGTTTCCAAAACTCTATATAACATGATAAAAATAGCCGCATTAAAATATCTTGCTTTTTCTGAAGGTACCAAATGATTAATTTTGTAAATATATTTATGGACATTAAATTACATTTATTAATTTACCCTGTACATTCATTGACATTAGATTCGTAGTTCCTCTTCAATAACACAGCAGAAAAAACTGCTGCTTATTATTTCTGTACTTTTGACAACCATATATTATATTTTTTTTCCGTGAATACATTCCTCAGCATTTCTGTGCCATTCCTTAACCACCATTACACATTCTGCATTATTCTCCTCCCTTAATTATCTCCAATTTACTTTGCTCCCCCATTTCCAGAACGCGCCCGCGGCTTCTTTTGGATGATCTCGCTTTCGCGCCACAAGTGCGCTACCGCTAAGAGCATTGGGATTCGGTTTTGCGTAATGCGAGATGAATATACGGGGCACGCTGACGAGCGCATTGTGTGGCCGGGCGAGTAACGAGCTGCACGAGTCACGCTGCGTCACGTTTATCCCGCCGCCACCCTCACTTTTTCCCCCCTTTCCTCCTTTACCCCTCAGCCCACCCCCAACGAACATAGAGCAATACAAGCTCGCGTATAATGCCCTCCAGCATGGCATTGACTCGCTGCTCTCGTATTTATGCCACATAACCAATGTGTACTTACGCGACCAATAATAATCACGAGAATAAAGTGTGACGTAACAGCTCGACTCGTGTATAATAATGCTTAATAACGGGGTTGCACTTGCAATTGTCCCGATGTTCATCGCGAGGGTTTTTACCCCCGCTGTGAGCTGATTCGACACGGCCAGCTGTGGCGCCCGCGTCACGACTTTTCAACACTGTTACTTCAATGTTGGGGAACTTCCGCTTTCAATTCGCTGTGGTTATGATTTATCTATTTTAGTCAAGTGCAGCAAGCCGGAGAAATCATCAAGACTGTTTGTACATGAAGTAGTGTTTTTCCATCCCTAGGGATGAAAAAGAATTTTTGAGTGCAATTCCGAGAACGGAAACATCTATTTTCATAAATTTCGTTTTACCATGATTTCCCTTTAACAGTGAAATGTCAATGAATGTACAGGGTAATTTAATAAATGTAATTTAATGTCCATAAATATATTTACAAAATGAATCATTTGGTACCTTCAGAAAAAGCAAGATACACTGAACCTTCGTAAGTTGGACACTCTCGGGGGTATTGTCCAACTAGCGAAAGCGATTAAAATAGGACGAGTTTCAAAGGGATTTTGAAAAAAAATATTTGGATAAGAAGTCTGAAAAAAGGGGGTTTGAAGTGAATTTGAAAAAGATGTGGTGGGGTGAAGAATGGAAGGGGAAAGGTGGAGGGAAATGTGGAGGGGGAGTGTGGTTGGGGAGATGTGGGAAAATGCCGGGGGTGGGGCGGAGGGCACCGTGGGGAACATATAAGGTAATAGAGGAGGGGGTGTGGATGGGGTAAGGGTGTGCGGATGAGGCTTGGGGGTGTGAAGGAGGTTCGGGGTGTGGTTGTGTTGAGGGACTACAGCGGGAATCATGGAGATGCGGAGGGGCAGATGTTTGGGGAATGTGGGAATGTGGAGGACAAATGTGGAGTGTCAGTGTGAATGGAGTTGGAGGGTGGAGGGAGTAATGCGGAGGAAATATGGCGGGGGGCTGGGGGGTGGAGCGGGGATAAGGACAAAGCAATACGAAGAAAATACATTTTTTTTATCATTGCGTTCATTTGTATCTCAAAGTTAATTACAAAATTTTAAAAATTATTTTTTTTTTATTTGATTCCTTTAATTACGTGATGCATTTCATCGACTATAGAAGCAGCGAAGATGAATAGCAGGTTATCAACGATTTCGATCTTGTTTAATTCCTTTGAAGCATTTTTGCAATTTGTTTTGCGAGCCAAATCGCATGACGACTACCTTGCTCGATCATTACCCTCTCCGGGAAGTGTCGAGCAAAATTTGCCCTCATTGGCCAGGATAGAAGAGCACCGGGTAATGCTTCGTTGACACGATGATGGATCGTGTGTCCGAGTCAGGCAGGTAAATGCGCTTTCACACTGCACTCATCTGAAATCAACTCCCTCTGACTTTTGATAAACTGTAAAACTGCACCTGAGTCTCGAATTAATCTACATTTAGAATAATTAGTGTAACATATAATACAAACAATTATAGCTAAATCTTTAAATTTTCTGTTGTAATTTCACAGTAAATACAATAGAAATTTATTTTAAAAAATAATATATTAAAATTCATTTAACTAAACAAGTAATCACAAATTTTATTTTTGAAATTCCTTAAAACATTATAAAATCCTTTGATTTGAAATTGTTGGAAATTTCCTGACTCTTCTTAGCAAAAAGAGTACAAAAACGAGAAATTAATGATCGTAGTTCCTACTATAATTAAAAAGTGCAAATTATTATACTTTTAGATGATAAACCAAAAAATTTCCCATAAATTAAGTCAGTGCAGGCTAATAAAAACAAATCTCCAAAGGTGTAGATTTCGACAAAACCATTGTCGAAACTTTCTCAGAAAATTGAAAAGAAATTAAAAAAAGGGAATTAGTGAGAGATCATCTTTCATCTTTCATCTTTCAGAAGCACTTGGTACTTAAATCAGATAGCAGGTTTTTTAAATCCTGCCACGCGGGCAACCTGATATTATTTGTCATCCTGTAGTCAGGTAGATTATTGTAAGTTATAAGGCAGAAGAAAATCAGTCGGTGAAAAGGGATTATATGTATCCAAATATCCAAGCCTTGGCCGGTAAGTCCCAAGTATTTTTCAATTCTCCAAAGGCCTCTCTCTATCCTTCTCTAGTTCTCTTCTTGATTCTCTTTTTCAGCTCATAGATCCACAGAACCTTCTGTTTGAGACTACATGTCATTTTCCCTCCGGATTCATTACACTTAACGAGGGTTTATTATTTAAAAAGGATTACGCTAATTCGTTAAAGCTTCGGTATTTTATCTTGCGGCCAACCTGGACCATACACTTCGCGGGTTTAGGAAACAAGTGATTATCCGTTTTCGGCTGCCTGGGGTGAAGTAGAGACGGCGGGAGTTCGACCTCAACAATTTAATCAGCTATTGGTTCGAAAATCTAAACGATCTCTCTTTCAACTTCTGTCCGTTGGATATTTAGCTACTGTGAATTAGTATTAGTCGCTTCACGGAAGTGGAAAGATGTTTCTCGATGGACCAACTCCTAGAGAGAGAAGTAGAGAAATAGAAAAAGAAATACATGGACCGAAACCATTTCAAATCAGGTAGGTTCTTCACTTGGAGTCGCAAAATCTCTTGACGACATAATATGTTTATTTTTAGAGTTCCGTAAGTCTGAATTAGTAAGAAGTTACTAATGAAATAGTGTCGATTCGTTTACTAATCCACACCGAAAAAAATAGTTTCTTCGTTTAAGAGGAAAATTCCTTTTATAGAATCCTCTCATATTTTCCTATAAAAATGAGTATACTCCTCTACGAATTAGATTATTTTAGTCTACTTTTAAGAATAGAGGTGACAAAATGACTACTTTTGCAATTTTCTCTCAACTGAGAATAATCCTCTAATACTGAGAGGATTTACTCTTAGAACAGGACTTACACATGCGCAGTCAGTGACGTCAGTGAAGTGTAATAATCTAACCTATTCGCGTGTTCGCGTCATGTTCTCGCTTCTCGGTCGCATTTCCCAAAACTGCCAGGATGGAATCGACGCTATCAGCTTTTTTGTCACAATTGGGCCTAGGTTTTTACATCGAATCTTTCGAAAGTAAGTAAGTTCAGTGAAATAGGTTTTATTGAAAGGAACTATGTATGAGCCAAACGCCCAAACATGTTGTCTCGCGCAGAAGGACTTTCTTTTGCACCAACCACTAAAATTAGTAATTGCACCACGAAGTACTAGTTTAATGGTGTCTCTACATTTTAAACTGTAAAATTAAAAAATCGTTTTGTCAATCAATTAAAATTATAAGTTCAAATGCATTATTGATTTCAAAAACCCTAAAATATAACCTAGACAAATAAAAAAACAGTTTAAAGGAACCTTTTCAATTGACAGGATTTTTCCTTTAATTTTAAGAGGATTCCTCTTTATTTGAGAGGAATCCTTTTTAGAAGAGAACAATCCTTTAAAATTAAGAGGAATGCATTTTAGTAAGCATTTTTACTATCAATTAGTTAAAAACTACTAATTCACTGTAAAAAAGTACTAATTTATTTAGTAACGTAACTAAATCAATTAGTGAGCCTTACTAAATGAATTAGTACTATTTTACCGTGAATTAGTAGTTTTTAACTAATTGATAGTAAAAATGCTTACTAAAGTGTATTAATAAACGAATCGGCACTATTTCATTAGTAACTTTTTACTAATTCAGATTTAGAGAGAGGAAATTAAGCGATATGTATTTTTTTAAATATATCCAACAAAAGTTGTAGTTATCAACGAAATACATATTTTTTGTTGAAAGAGTTTTTTTCTATGAGTGGTAGTTTATGAGAAAATCAGCGATACACCGATTTTCATTGAAAAAAAAAACCATAAACCATGGTTCTTCACATCGTGAAGGGAAATTGTTGTAAAAGACAATCATTGTAGAGGAAAATAATTGTAAAAGAAAATGGTAAAGAGAAATGGTAAAGGAAAATGGTACAAGGAAATGGTAAAGGAAAATAGTAAAGGGAAATTTTAAAGGGAAGTAATGAAAGGAAATGGTACAGGGAAATGGTAAGTGGAAATCATTGTTTAAAACTTGCAGATTCCAGAAATGTGGAATTTTAAATAAGGATCTTTACGAGCTAGGCAAATAAATTTGATATACTGAGAGACATATTTTATTATTTTAAGTGAGGAGATGATAAAATAAGAAAAGTCTTTTTGAAATGAACTTTAACGAGGAGAATAAAGCAAAGAGGGTTGGTGATGACGACAATAGTGACAGAGTTTGACACGGTCCGCTTGACATTAAGTTGTGGGTAATAATTACCGATCATCGTTAGGACTGCCAATGGAGAGCCTCGCCCACCTGCCCACTATGAATTATAAGCCGCTTCGTTGCGGTTGGCGACGTCGCACGTGCCACAGCCATAGACTCTTTACAACTTTACATTCATTGCGGTCTCTTTATTTTCAACCCTTCACAGCTCCTCATTGCCATAGAGTCTGCAAAGCAATGTTATATTCTCTTTTAATTTCAAATTTAGCTGCTGGAATATTTTATAAATAATAAATATACATTCTATTTAAAAATTTTTTTAATTTCTTCAAATTTCGTGACATTCCTTGAGATCTTCTGAAAGTCCTTAAAATTACATAATATCCTAATTAATTTCGTAAAATTACGTAGAATTACTGAAAATTGCGTGAAATTGCTTAAAATCCCGTGAAATCTTTTTAGATTCCTTAAAATCCCTGAAAATCCAATGAAATCTCGCCAAATACCTGCAAACTTTTTTTAAAACCCATAAAATATTGAAGCCCTTAAAATACTAATTTTTAATGAAAATTTTACTATAAATTAGTATTTTTCTAACTACATAATCTATTCTTACTAATTTATAGTGAAATTGTTACTAACTCACTTTAGCAAGAAATATTTTTTACTAAAACTAATTAGAAATAATTTCACTATGAATTAGTATTTTTCTAACTAATCTTTTCTACCTGAATTACTAATTTATAATGAAATTGTTATTAATTCAGTGCTGTAAGACAAACTTTGCACTAAAACTAATTAGCAACAATTTAGCTATCAATTAGTTAGGAATTTATTTTTAGTAAGGAATATTTTTTATTAACTCGAATTAGTAGTTTTCTACTAATGACATTAGTAAATCCCTTAGCTTTATTCATGAGTCCTTATACTTTTTTAGGATAATGTTAATATACTGGAAAAATAGAAGTGCGGCCAAGTAATATATTTTTGAAATTATTATTTTTTTTTTAAATCAAGAAAAGCTATTAGTTTAGTGACCATAGTTTTTTTAACGTGCAGGCAGCAGTGACAATGGACGTGAACAGATAGGCAGACCACCCCGTCTTCGAGTGATCATGTCCTGATCACATAAACTGTCCGCCATCTCATCCATCATGCCTTCATAGTTTGTGTCGTGTTCCTCAAGTGTACCCTTTTTTTATATATTATTTTTATCTTTTATCTACTCCTCTTATATTATATTCTGCTTCTTTAACTTTTGAGCTTCAGTCTTTGAGTGCAATTATTTTAGGTTTAATACATTGCTTCACACTAAAAAAATTGAATAATATTTAGTGAGGTGAAGAACTCGACCCAAACTCTACTAATTCTTGGCTAAATTGTTGATAATTAGTTTCAGAACAAAATCTTTATTGCTACAGCGAATTAGTAAAATTTGGACAAAAAAATAGTATTTTAGTTAGAATATATTAGTTAGAACACTACTACTTAGTAAAATTCCTGCTAATTGTTTTTAGTACAAAATGTTTCTTACTAAAATGAATTAGTAACAATTCTACTATAAATTAGTATTTTAGTTGCAATAGAATATTTGTCAAACTACTAATGGATAGCTAAATTGTTGCTAATTAGTTTTAGTAAAAAATTTTCCTTACTAAAATGAATTAGTAACAATTTCACTATCAATTAGTAATTCAGGTAAAATAGATTAGTCATAAAACTACTAAATCATAGTAAAATTGTTGCTAATTAATTTTTTAATTAATTTTTTTTTAGTTTTATATAATTCACATTTAGAGATGCTTTATTGTCAGAATTATTGCTGAAGCTATTGAATTCAGGGACAAAAGAAATAAAAATAGTGCAATATCATCAGTACCTCTAGGACCGTTATTCGATCCTGATAAGGATAAAAATATAATTATAGTAAGTCAACATTTCATGGCTGCAGTCTACAGCACCACACAAGGATGAAGCTGTGCACGCACCCCTGTCACCGAGTGACCGATCTTGTTGTCAAGTTCCCTGATGGACGTTGGCGGCTATTTATTTCTGTCGTTTTTCTTCTCTTCTGTCTTTAAAGGATTTTAAAATTGATATCTCTTGATTTTGATAGTGAATTTTAAATGAAAAATTCTGTCGACTTTTAGTAAAAAAATATTCTTTAGTAACATTCTCTGCTAATCATTATTTTTTTAGTAAAATAATTTAGTAGATATTTAGTAGAATATTAATTCATAAGTCATAGAAAAATTGTTACTAATTTACTGTAGTAAGGAAAAATGTTAACTAATCCGAATTAGTAACAATTTTACTAAGAATTAGTGGTTTTCCAACTATTATAATGTGACTAAGATAGGAATGAATAGTAAATTGTTACTAATTCAATTTAGCAAAAAATTATTTTCACTAACTTGAATTAGTAACAATTTTACTATTTATTTGTTGCTTTTTAAATATTTATTGTAACTAAAAGACTAAATTGTAGTGGAAATGGTTAGTGATTCATGTTATTATAGTAAACAAAATTTTGTACTAAAAAACTAATTAGTAGCAATTTAACTATGAATTAGTAGTTTTTTATTCTATTGCAGCTAAAGTACTAATTCATATTAAGATTGTTACTAATTCACTTTAGCAAAAAATGTCTTTACTAATTTAAATTAGTTTCTTAAACTAATCTATTTTAATTACAGTACTAATTTATAATAACTAATTCATTTTTAACTATTCCAAAAAATCTAAAATGTTACAATTTAATTTTTGAGTCCGCCTGATAAATCCGAGAAAATAAGAAGAGTAAAAGTCTACTAAATAGATTTTTTTTTGATAAGATGCCGGAAGACGGAAACTAGATGACTGAAGACTGACGACATTAAATTCATCACACTGTTTTTGCAGCCTAATAGCTCCTCAAACGTAGGTGAAAAAAAAAAATTGAAAAAAAAAGAACGAAGAAAAAGAGGACAGATCGTATTCTCGTTCTACGTCAGTTTCAGCGAGTATGGTCCAGTCTCCTTGTGAAGTGACGTTCCCTCCGACGGGTAGAGATAGTCATCGACCGCCACGCCACGCCGTCCGGCTCGTCGCATTGACCAGGCGATAATAACATGTTTTATTCTCGACTAATATTATTAATCCGCCATTGGTACTCGTAATTCGTACGATACATGGTCATTCGCAGCTTTCATCTTGGCGACCGAGATATTTTCCTGGACAGTACCCACTTAATTATCAATCCCTTCTGAATAAAGCAATTAGTAGCGCAACAAGTAATTATAAATTGTGAATGGGTTAGTTTATATCTCGGACATCAATTCTTTGATGAAACTATTGTAAAAAAGAGATATGCAGAAAATTATGCAATTTTTAATAATAATAGAGCTTTTTTAAAATACTTTTCCAGACACTTTTTCTAACACCACCTTTCCAAAACTCCCTTGTCTAATTCTGATAAGATAAGTCTTAAAAGAACCGATCGGTAAGTTACCGACGGCTGGAAACTTACCGACCGGTCCTTTTAAGACTGTGTTGTTGCAGAACCACTTTTTTAAATACCTTTTCCGAACACTTTTTCATTTTTTTTTCAAACTAGTTTTCCAGACTAGTCCCGTGCAAAAATGAGCATTCAATTTTTGCATAAAAATGATACTATCAAAATTATATACTCAAATCAATTTCCTTGGTAAGATAAATCATTTCAGCATGTCTAATTTTTGTACAATCATTTTTATATATAAATTATGTAGAATATTTTTACATGGGGTTTTACAGACTGTTTTTTTAAAACACTTTTCCAAACCCACTTTTCGAAACTATTTTTCCAAATACCTTTTGCAACCCCCTTTTTAAATCTCTTTCCAAATCACCTTTTCTAACCCCCCTTTCTCAAAACAAACCGTCGGTATCTTATCGACCATCGGTAACCTATCAACTGTCGGTAACCTATAGACCATCGGTAACTTGTCGACGGTCGCTAACTTGCCGATCATTCTTTTTTAGACTAAGTTTTTGCAGAACCTGCTTAACCTTCATGACATACAGTATTAGAAAAATTATCATCAATGATATTGAATCAAATTTCTAACTGAAGATATTATATAATAATAATTGTTAATGACATTAATCTATAAATATAATTTATAAATAAAATTATTATAAAATTATCTACAAATATAATTTTATAAATAAAATTTCATTTAGTCAGTTATTCCATTTTAACACACATTTTTATTCTTTTATTTGTTATTATTTTATAAAGTAGAAAACAGCATTATATTTTCGGAGATTAACATTTAATTATTATTTTCCTTCCAAAATGTTTTTCTTTTGTTTCACATTCATTGTTGGGAGATTTTATTTCCCTTGTTCTGGCTGGTTTTTGGTTGAGCTTGTGATGCCTGTTTTTTGCTGAAACATTTTAAATATTCATTTTAGAAAAAAAATTTTATTATGTTCCACTGTTATAGACAGCTATAAAATTTTTCCACTTCATTAATTGATGTTTATATTTTAATACACCAGTGCACTATATTTTAAAATAAGAATGTAAAGAAAATAAAAAAAATTTTAATTTAAAATAATTTCGCACATACGCCCTTATGAAGTGGAACATGCAGATGTAAGTGGTCTAGTGTATTTACTTATAATTTTTATGGTTTTCACATGTCCATTCACAATAAATATAAAGCAGAATAATAACAAAAGTGTAAGCATTTTAATAAAATGCATTTTGATTATATTTTTCTGTTTGTTTTTTTTTTATTGCGTACAAATCTGTTGCGCTAGAAAGACTGATCTAAAACCTTTTAGATTCTACGCGTTTACCTTTCAAGTATGGAAAAAAGATTACAGTTTATGTCTTTTTAATCTAATACTTGAGAATTTTATTTGTACATTCAGATAAAATTTACGATTTCTGTATTTATTCCAGTCCACAAACATAAAAACAATGTATTTAGTTAATAATAAAAGTTTATTTTAACAAATAATCTATTATTTGTTTTATTCACTTTATTTATTAATTTAAAATTTTAATTCAGGTAATGTTTTAACATTTTCATCAGAGAAATTTGAATTTTATAGAATTCTAAAGCTTCCAAGATGAATTCGAAGAATTCTATTTGAATTCCAAAATATTTTTAATAAATAATAACTATGAAGCTTTCAAGTTAAATATAAAAAATTTGAATTCATTTTAAAGAATTTCAAAAAAAATTAACATATTTTTACAAATTTTATTCATCGTTGTAGATAATTTTTTTTTTGCAAACTCTTTTACAGTCATGTTTATAAACATATTTTATTTTTTGAAAAACATATACCTTTTTAAGGCTTTGAATAATACATGACAATTTTTTCCAAATTTTTAAGGTGAATTTGACATCACAGGAGCTTGTCAAAGTTGACCTATATTGTCGAAGGTCATTATTTCTGTGTTTTTTAGCAAATAAACGTTAACAGCTCCTCACCATATTTATGTAAAATAACCATTCAAAATGTAATTAATGCATAAATAAAAACACTTTTAGATGCTGTTCACTTCATTATTATACAAATTTTTTTCTCAGAGATATTCACCTTCAAAGTGAGAGGACTACATGAAAAAATCAGAGAGTAATCATTTAATTATATGTTACTCTTGAGTCCAACTGACATGCGATTTTCGATTACAAAACGACCTTTATTCTCAGTTCTCAGTTAGTATTTTCTCAGCTATCTAGTAAGCGAGGCTAAAATATTTTCCATCGAATATAAAAAGGTAAGTTTCTATGTTACTTTTATCAGAAAATTAATTATCAAAAATAAAGATTTAGGAAATATGAATAAAAATGTTGTGTTTGCAGGTTAAAGAATCACTGAGAAGATGGCGTCATCAAAATTTATTACTTTTGAGGAGGAATTAAAGAAAAATCCAGAATTAAAAGAATCTGATATTCAAATGTTGAGAGAGTGGAATGACAAACAACCTCACTTGCCAAAAATTTCTGACACTGATCTTACTCTTTTTTTGCACAGCAATTATTATTTAATGGAACCAGCGAAAGCTACAATTGACACTTATTATACTGTGAGAACTCATGTGCCAGAGTTTTTTTCAAATAGGGATTTTAAAACATCGAAAGAACTTCAGAAAACTGCAAACGTGGGGTAAGGATTTAATAATTAAAAAAACAGAATCTAACAAGTCTATTTTAGGTTACTTGCCGATCTTTAAATGTCTTCAAAATATTATTTAAAACAATATATTCTCAAAAATTTTTATATAATTTAAGTGCTACCACAGCTCTGCAAGGTACAACAAAAGAAGGATATAAGATCATTTTCTGGAAGATGTTGGACACAGAACCATCACATTTCGTGCATAGTGACATTTTGAAATATTATAACATGATTTTGGATCTTTGGTTACGAACCGATGGTACAACTTCTGGACATATAATTTTGGTAGACATGCAAGGAGTTTCTTTGGGACATGTTGGACGTCTGAGTCCTATGACGACAAAAAAGTTTCTTTATTATCTCCAAGATGCATTGCCAGTTCGCTTGAAAGGACTGCACTTCATGAACTCCGTGCCTGCCATGGATTTGATTCTCGCCATGATGAAGCCATTCATGAAGAAGGAACTTTTAGATATCGTAGGTGCATTTCTAAACAAAATAATATTTTTTCATTATATTATTTAAAAGTATCCTACATTTTTAAAATAATTTTTATACATATTTCATACCGACAGTCGGTAAAGTATATTACCTACTAAAGTGTTTACCATTAGAAACTGACTCTTTTTTCGAATTCGGACTTTTAAAGAAATAATTAATTATTCTAGTTGCACATTCACACCACCAAAGACACTTTGGAAAAATTCATCCCACTTGAAATATTGCCAAACGAGGTAGGCGGAAAAGCAGGACCTTTAAATGAATTTCATGAAGCTAGAAAAAAGGATCTGGTGGATTATCGTGAATGGTTTGCACAAGACGAAGCTAATAGTCGAGTGAAGGAATCTCTGCGACCAGGAAAAGCCAAAAATGCAACTGATATTTTTGGCGTTGAAGGCAGCTTCAAAAAACTCGATATAGATTAGAAAATAAAGTTTGTATTTAGAATTTTGGTGTGGGGACTTTATCAGCAAATATTTAATTTTATTAATTGTTATAATTAATTTCAAGTTCGAATATAAACTTTAAAAAAGCATTTCAAAATATTTTTTAATACCTTTACTCCTAAACTAAGTCTAATTACGAATTTTTAATCCGAATGAATCCGAATCTAATTCGAACAAACATTTTTAAGAACTTTCGGCTGACTCAATTCGAATAAGATTTAAAAATTTTTTTTCCGAGTCAATTTTAATTAATTCGAATGTGAAATTAAAAAATTAAGAAACGTGAAAAATTTTTTCAAAGCCAATTTTAAGTACGTAATTACCTAAAACACCAAAAAATTTAATTTTTCATTCTAATAAGACGTGCAATAAAAAAAAACTTATAATAAAGGAAAAGAAAAATCTTTTATTAATTATAAAAATAGTTGAAAGTTTTTTACAAAACTGTTTTTTAGTATTTTTCTAGTATTTATTCTATCAAAATTTCGGGCAATTGTATAAAAAATGAGAATTCAAAAAATTATTGATTTTACAAATCGGTAAAATATAATTCTGCACGTTTCTTACTTGGATTTAAAGTCTCGTTAAAATGATTACAAACTAAGAAAATTGTCGTATAATTTCTTAAATTATTCGAAAATTACTACTTTGTAAAGTAGAATTACAAGTTCTTCACTTGGAGCTGTGTCACTCTTGAGTAACTGGGATTTAATTCTTCTTTCAAAATATATTTAGGAATAGGATGGGCAAAAGTTTTCTCTATGTATTCTAGTATCTAGACTTATCTACATCAAAATTAAAAAGTGATAAAAAAATTTAATTCTAGACCATGGCTTCTTTAAAGCTAGTAACTTTGGAGGAAGAGTTCAAGAAGAATCCAGAACTTAAGGAATCAGATCTGCAATTTTTTAAAGAATGGTGTGAAAAGCAACCGCATTTGCCAAAAATTTCTGACACCGATTTGACACTCTTCTTGCACAGCAATTACTACTTGATGGAACCAACGAAAGTTAATATTGATACTTATTACACAGTCAGAACTCACATTCCAGAGTTTTTTACAAACAGGGACATCACAAAGTCACCGGAAATGCAAAATGCACTGGACGTGGCGTAAGTACAAAAAACAAAAAAGCGTGCAAATGAAAATAGTCAAAAATAAAAATATTAAAACAAATCAAAGATATATTTTAGGGTTTCGTAGCTTTGAGTATAAACCCTTATAGTTTCGGTCTTTTGTCCATCAGTACCACGTACTATTTTGACAAATAACTGACATATGGCCCAAACGTGTTATAAGACACAAAATTGACATAGGGTCCAAAATTGGCATACTGTCCAAAATTTACAGAAGACCCAAAATTGACATATGACCCAATATGGAAATACTATATAATATATAACATAAGACCCAAAACATAGGATCCAATATTTACGTAGGTCCTAAAACTGGCATAGGGCCCAATTTGGATATGCAACTCAATAAGGACGCATAATACAATGTATAAATAGGACTAAAACAGACCTAGGACCCAATATAGATACGAGACACAGTATAGTCATAAGGCCCAATATGTAAATAGGACCCAAAACTGGACATAGGATCTAATATGGGCAAAGGATTCAATACGGATCCAAAAACTGTAATATAGGACCCAATATTGACTGATATAAAAAATATATATCTATATTTAAGGTTTTCTACGCCACTGAAGGGAACAACAAAAGAAGGCTACAAAATTGTATTCTGGAAACTTTTGAACACAGATGCATCGCGTTTTGTTCATAACGAGATTATGAAAACCCATGCAATGATTTTGGATATGTGGCTAAAAACTGAGGGAACAATGAAAGGTCACGTGATAATAGTTGACGTGAAAGGTGTGGGAATGGGCCATGTGGCCCGTACAAGTCCCATGATTTTTAAAAAGTTCCTCTGTTATCTTCAAGATGCTTTACCAGTTCGTTTGAAAGGTCTATATTTCATTAATTCTGTACCTGCTATGGACATGATCCTGACAATAATGAAACCGTTCATGAAGAAGGAACTTTTAGATATGGTATTTTTTACCTTTTTAATATTTTTTCCAATCGTGACGGTTTAAATGTCCAGGAATGACAATTCTTTTACAAAATTTAACCTGAAATTAATTTTCAGCTACATGTCCACTCGACAATGGACTCATTCGAGAAGTTCATTCCGTTGGAAATTTTGCCAAATGAAGCGGGTGGAAAAGCAGGACCGTTGGCAGAATTTCATAAGGCAAGCATTCAAGGTTTGGAGGATCTTCGTGATTGGTTCGCTCAAGACGAAATTCATGGCCGTGTGGACGAATCTCTGCGTCCTGGAAAGGCCAAAAGTGCGACTGAACTTTTCGGTGCTGAGGGGAGCTTCAAAAAATTGGATATCGATTAAGGGCATGCTCTGCGCTTGGTTGTGAAAATTTTTTTTCGGCGTTCACCATGTCCAAACGGAATGATATATCGCTCTCAAACTTTGGAATATAGGAAATGAGACATTAAATTACGCTTGTATATTTAGTTGGAGCCATAATTTTGAAAAAAATCAGATCCCTACTTTACCGACTTGTTTTTTTTCAAAATTTTGTTTACAACTAAATATACAAACGCAATTTAATGCCTCATTTCCTATATTCCAAATTTTGAGAGCGATATATGATTCCGTTTGAACATGGTGAGCACCAAAAAAATTGGTTACGTCGTCACCGAAGAGCATGCCCTTAATTGTCAATGCTTTCTCAATAATAATAATAATAATAATAATAATAAAAATAATAAAATTATTTCGTGATGAGCTACAATTAGGATGTAAATGATATTAATGCAAATAATAATTTAAGAAACAAGAGTGTTTTTATTTGTTGCAACAAAATATTTTATAAGATATAATCTTTTTGTGACTCTAAAATTAAAAAAATAATGGAAGGATTTGGTTATCGTCAGCGTTACAAATTTTCCATTTATATAAATTATATTTGTGCAAACAAAACACGTTTTGAAGAAATTTTCGATTATTCATTAACAGTCGATAAGTTACCTAAAGTAGATAAGCTATCAATGGTCGATAAAAATGACCGGTAATTTACCATCCGTCGGTAACGACGTAATATAAAAGAATATTGTAATTCACTGTATAAAATATTAATAAAGACTTATTTGTATAATCTAGTTTACAAAGAAATATAAAAATAGAAAAAATAATTTTAAAAAACGACACGGTTTTTTTCAACATTTTCTGATGAATGATAAGTTATTTAGTAAAAAAGAGTTTAAATTAATATTTTTCATGAGATTGACGTATAAATAATCATTCCTAATTTGTTAAATTAATAACGCAATATTTTTGAACTGGAAAGGTTAGAAAATGACATTTAAAAGTCATTCTTCGAATAATTTCATATTCATTAAAAAATAGTGGAAGGACTCTGCTATCGTCAGCGTTACAAAATTTTCAATTATATAAATTATAGTCTAGAACATCCCGATTTTTCATTGTTTCCGAATTGTCATCTAATTATATTCGTGTTTAATGTTTCAACATTTGTTTGGTTCTACTTGTATCCCATATCCTTGATCTTTTGCAGAGTCATTATTCAGTGATGTCACTGTGCTATTTTCAAAGACTTAAACGCACGCTACTTGAATTGCATTCAGTCATTTTTCAATGATTCAAGAAGCAACACCACATTGTTCGGTAAGATTGAAAAAAAAAAATTTTTTATATCTTCAAGGTTCACAAACACATAGATATTTAAAAAAAAACACTAACATCTTATATTCTCTGTAATTATTAATTATGCGTATAATTAGGTATAATTATAATTTTTTTATGAAAAATTGTTTTATATTTTATTACAGCTATGGTCGCCAAATTTACAACTTTGGAAGAGGAGTTAAAAAAAAATTCGGAACTCAAGGAGTCGGATATTGAATATTTAAGAGAATGGATCAAAAAACAACCCCACTTGCCAAAAATCTCCGATGTCGATTTAGTTATCTTTTTGCATAGTAATTATTATGCGATCGAACCAACGAAAAAAACTATTGACAATTATTATACGATGAGGACCCACGTTCCAGAATTTTTTACAAATAGAGATGTTAAAAAGTCGAAGGATCTTCAAAAAGCTTTGGACGTTGCGTAAGTTTAAAATAAAATTTGCCTTAAAAATGGCGCGCCGTCCCTTTTGTGGATCCAAAATTTATAAGAATTTTGAAAAATCTGATTAAAAAAAACCCCTTTCACAAAAATATATATTTTAATGTTTTTATTTTTGAGCCAATAAACCCAATTTTTTATAAATTGTTCTATCCCCCTTTTGTTGTGCCAAACATAATTTTTATTATATTCAGTTAAGAATTTTAAAGTAATGGAAATATTATATTGTCGAATAATTTTATAATGCCAGGAATTTTATTTTTCGGTAATTATTTATTCTGGAATTTTACATTGTCGGGAATTTTATTTTTCGAGAATTTTCAATCGTCCCAAATAGAAATCAAATGAAGAATGTTTAAATTGTTGAAAAATATAAATTATAATAATTAATAAAACATGCAATGTATCAATAACAAAACAAGTCAAAATATACCAAAAATTACTACCAAATGATAATTAAATTATTATCTAAACTTGAAAAGCATAATAAACAGGCTGTTATTAGAAGATAGACGGGAGGATAGTCTGGTCCTTTGGTTCATATTTAGATTTTTAATTAAAATGGAATATTTATTTATATCGACTTATTTGTGCAACAAAATTGAGAACAATATTCGTCTAAAAAATTTTTGTTTTGTTGGCTCAAGAAAAGAAAGTTTTATTTGTGTAACAAAACACTGTGCTAACCAAACTCCTTACCCTATCAAAAAATGGTCAAGGAAGAATTTGTAGATCTTTTTAAAACCAATTAGGGGGGCGTTCCAATTTTATATTATTTTGTTATTTGTTTTCTGAATATAACTAAATTAAATCTTAAATTTAGATTAATTTTGAGAAACTTTTATTTTGAATCAATAATTTTATAAATAATAATTATTCATTTATTTATTTTAATTGTTTATAATTTTATGATAGAAATTTACATTTATTTTGAACAAATATTATTTTACGGATATTTTATTTTTACCAAAGAAAGACCAAGAAGGAACATGTCACTTGTTTGAGAGAGGAATCAATAAGGGCGTATCTCACATGGAAGTCAAAAAGAGCGTATCTTACTTTTACATTGTCCACTTTCTAATTTGATTCTAGCCTTTACGCACCTCTAAAGGGAGAAACGAAGGACGGTTACAAAGTGATATATTCAAGACTTTTGGACTTGGAACCATCACGTTTTGTTCATGCTGATGCGGTTAAAGGCTACAATATGGTTTTGGATATGTGGCTACACACGGAGGGAACTGTTCCAGGTCACATTATCTTGATCGATTGCCATGGGACAGTTATGGGTCACGTGGGACGAGTAAACCCTTCTATTGCGAAAAAATCCCTCTTTTACCTTCAGGACGCACTTCCGGTTCGACTAAAACAAATCCACGTTATGAATGCTTCACCAGTTATGGATATTATCCTGAGTATCGTGAAGCCATTTATGAAGAAGGAACTTCTGGATATGGTAACCTGAATTTATTTTGAATTATGGTTTTAGAATTTAAACCGTTTTAAATTTTTAATTTGATGTATTTTTAAAACAATCAACAAGTAAAAATCACTTTTTATTCATTAATAGTAAAAAAGGAACTGTACTCCAACCTGTACCGGAAAATGTACAGAAACTTGTATGGAAACCTGTGTTTCGTTTTCAAATTAAGCAGGAACTGTACGGGAATCTGTACTAAAACCAGTGCGAGAATCTTTATGGAATCTGTACGCAGGGGCGTAGCTACCGCCGTATCAGCCGTATCAATGATACGGGGCCCCCGAGCTTCAGGGGCCCCCGAGTATGTTAGCGAAAATTCGTAAAATTAAAAATTAAAAATTAAAATTAAGGTAGAAGGGTAGAAGGGCCCCTCGACAAATTTTGATACAGGGCCCCCCTAGAGTAAGCTATGCCACTGTCTGTACGGGAATGTGTATAGAACCTGTACGGGAATTTGTACTGGAACCTGTACGGAAACCTGTACGGAAATCTATATTGAACCTGTACGGGAATCTTTACGGAACCTGTACGGGAATTTGTACTGAAACCTGTACGTGAATCTTTATGGAACCTGTACGGCAATAT
Source organism: Synergus itoensis (assembly GCA_904066005.1). Classification (NCBI taxonomy): domain Eukaryota; kingdom Metazoa; phylum Arthropoda; class Insecta; order Hymenoptera; family Cynipidae; genus Synergus; species Synergus itoensis. Next base: position 113,461 of record CAJFCP010025636.1, read on the forward strand.
TTATGGAACCGGCACGGGAATCTTTATGGAACCTGTACAGGAATGTGTATAGAATCTGTAC
>CAJFCP010025637.1:0-11577 GCA_904066005.1 Synergus itoensis
GGTTGACACGCCCACGAAGGAAGGCATACATGAATCATACTGTATATTACGTTCACAACCCTGACCCTAATACTACTATTTCTCTCACTCTCATAGGTTTGCGCAAAAACGCAACGCATTCCAGATCCGTGGGAGACACAAGGGGCCATCCATAAACCACGTGGACAGGTTATGGAGTGAGAGGGGGTATGACAAAATTCCACGATCCATGTATATTCAAAAAATTATACATGGGATTCTGTCCATGATGGGGGGAGGGGGGGGTCAAAAAGTGGTGAAAAACTGTCCACGTGGTTTATGGATGGCCCCCAACCTTATTGGTCAAAAACCTTGGCATACGTTGCGCTTGCGCCGGCTTAATAATGTCTGGACAACTTTTGATGCCTTTACGAACACGCAAAAGGGTGACAACGTTTGTTTTCGAGAACACATAACTGGATGTTTCTCCTGAAACATGGCTGAATATCGTTCCGCTTATGTAGTGAAATTTTGTGTAAAAAAGCATTGAAAAGCTATTTTTGACCCAAAACCGTTTCACATCCAGAAGTATAATGACTTCGATACACTTTGTGGTTCATCCGCTGCCAGGAACCGATGACCAGCTAAATGATAGGCAAGTATCAACCCTTGCTCCATTCTGTGATAAGGCACTCACTCTCCCATGCTTGTCTAATCACTAATCACTGCCTCGTTTCAATCTTCAACACTGCCTCAGTTTTATATTCCAAACACAAAGTTTATTTCACCTTCCAAAGTGATTTTGCTTTTACTTCTTATTCACACGGAATAAACCCGATGCATTTCCATCTTTCCTGTGATGCAATGACTTCACCTTCTATCATTAGCATTTAAGATAGTCTGTCAAATACTAACATCCTCGAACCATTCCATGGTTGATCGACTTTTCATTCATATTTCTTCAGTTTTCCTTTCTAATTCTCTCCCAGGAGTCCTACCCGTCTCGAGATTTCACGTTTTTTGCGAAATTTCAAAGCAGGAGTTAAATGGGTTTCATGCATCGATTGTAATGCTCAGCTCGTATGCATATTGATGATGGTATTATTATTGATGAATTCGAGAATATTAGCACGATATTTTAAAGTAAAATTGAATATGGATGATTCATAGATGCCATTTTGCCGTAAAATATTTTATTAGCCTTTGTTTATTTTTTTTAAGTAACTCCCTATGGAGATAGGTGGAGCTCACTATTTGAAAATATAGGTTCAGCTTTGCGAGAAGCTCAATTTATATTCATATTTCTGGGCTTATATTTAATTTATATATTTTTATTCGAAATTACACTAGTATACAATAATCATCATGACTAATCTACAAGATATGAGATCTAGAATATTCTATATTAAAGCATATGCATTTTTACTTGCTCCATTTTGTCGCACCTGAATCTGGTACAGATTTACATATTTTTCGTTCAACTAACTTTTTCCTTGTAGCCTTACACAATCTTTTTTTTTTATTCTCTGTCCTTTTTTCTAAATATTTAGTTTACACTATAAGCGTGACCGGTATTTCTTTGATCTTAATATAGTGTCATCTGTTAAGTGATTTATTGGTTTGTTTACCATAATTAAAGACAATATTAATGAGAAAAAGCAGTGAATATTTATGCATTTTTAAATATCCTAATTTTTAATTATTAAATTCAGAACGCCAAAAATTGAAAATATAAACGTTGCAACACGTGTATTAACAAATTCATATATTTTGAAAGTCTTGATAACAATTTTAAATTGAATAATTTTTAATAAGTCATCTTACGTGGTTTCTTATCAATATAAAAAAAAATCTTTTGAGTGGTTTAGTGGAGAATGCAGAATTGTGACTGTAATAAAAATAAACCAATTCCATTAACCCTGCGTGTGTATACTATATTTTTAGAGATATGGTGTGTACACTGGGTCTTTTAGGGTACAATCAGATTTTCGTGTAACTGCCGTTTACGTTTTTAAACGAAAAGTTGTAATTTGTTTTCAACTATGATTGTTTCTTTTGAAATTATTGACTGATTAATGCTTTTATTATCATTTTGAGTATTTATAAACAAAAGTATAAACTTTTGGTAAATTATTTTTATTTTTATCTGTAGATGATGGAATTTACTTTTATATTTTCGTTTATAAACGTTGAGAACGGCAGTTACATAGATTTTCAAGGTTTTCTATACTTTTAAAACGATTGAAAACGACATGGTTTTTTCGGTCTTGGCTCATTGAGCTCGTGCCTTTGGTAAACCGTTGTTTTTTTAGAACATCATTGCCAAAACACTTTTCCAACATTTCCAAGATCTTTGCACCATTAGATTCATTTTTATGACAAAATTTAATACACAGTCGTTGTTGCAAATTTAACTGCATTACAAAAATCGAAACATACACAAAAAACAGATGTACTCAGCACTGCGACACTTTCACAAATATTAAGGAAACGTACCCATACTACGTGACCCGTTTAGGGGGGGGGTCTTCAAAATACCACGATTTGTCACAGAGGGGGGGAGGGGGCTTAGGTCTTCGTCACGTAGTCAATTACAATATGTTTTTAAAGTTTTTTTGTTCTTAATAATATTTTTTTAACTTATAATTGTATATTAGGTATGCACGCATTCTTGGCATCACGCGGCAAGCGCCATATTAATAAAAACAAATATGAGCCAAATTATTTTTTTTTAAGTTTCTGATTGCAAAAAATAATTTAAAACCACATTTATGAATTACGTAGTATGCCAAAGTTTAAAGGGTCAAAAGTTTAAAACCATTTTTAATAGAATTTTAAATAAATGTAGTCAGAAACGTGGAATGTAACTTGAGTTTGAAATTTCGATTTTTTGTTAAGGACCCAGTATATACCCCAGGATTAATATCTTACGAAAAATATTACTCGTTTTAGTTTTCTTATTATTGCGTACTCATGAATATTGTTATTTATGTGCAGGTAAATATTAAGTAATGGACAAAACTTATTATAAGCCGCAAGCTTAAAGATTAAACATTACACACTATTGTTTCACAGCAAATGGATGAAGATGAATGAATTTGAATTTAAAAAAAAACTGTTAATAATTGAAATATGATATGAAATTTTATAGAAATTTTTTATTTCAGATTGAAAGAGGTGGCAGAGAAGATCAACAGATATGGATTTGTAATTCCACCAGCGCTTAACGGATTGAAGACATCCGTTAAGCGTTTGGTTATAGGACCTACTCATATAGCTCTTCTTATGGAGGACAATAGAATTTGTCGAGTTGCATTCACAGTTCTTTACGATAGATTGGATTTAAGAAAAAGTGAACCCAACAGAAGGTAAGGCTGATGCTTCAGGGTGGCCACATGTCAGGGAAATGTCAGGGAAACACGAGTAGTTGTCAGGGAAAATAGAAATTGACATTTATGCTAATTATGTTATTTTGCTCGTATTGCGTATAATTTTATAGTTTATTTAACAGATTTTAGAAACTTTCCAAAGATTTCGAAGGATTGTAAAGAATTTTCAGGCATTCTTTGAGATTCTTTGGGTTTCTAATGATTTCAAGAGATTTTCAATAATTTAAACAAATTTTAAGAGGTATTTAGAAATTTGAAGGGATTACAAGAGATTTTTATAAGATTTAAAAGATTTAGTGGAATAATTTTAAAAGATTTTAAGAGGTTTCTAGGAATTTAAAGGAATTACAAGAGATTTGTATAATGTTAAAAAAATTTAGTGGAATTTTAAAAGACTTCACGAAATTTTAAGAGATTTTTTAAAAAGTTTAGAGAATTCAAAGAATATTAAGGGGGTCCTCTAGTGTCAAGGCCTTTTTTTAAAGGCTTTTTTACATTTTTTTTTCTAATAAACTATTGAAATAAAACAATTTATAATATGTACATCATTTTTAATAATATTTCAACAATCTTTGTGATTTTTTTTGAGCCAATATATTCCATATAAAAAGAGATACAGCGCCCAACTGGACCCCATAAAAAAAAAGATGCTGCAACTGCTACCATGATTCCGGCCGTTCTGCTTATCTGAAATCAAAAAATCAAACATTATTTTAATTGTAAGACTTGAGGCTCTACATGGAACCAAAATCAAGTCAAAATTCCAAAAATAATAATGTTTTTTCCACTTTAGAAAAAAAAGTTCAAATTTTCGCACTTTTTTGGGGGACTATTTAGCTGTTAAAAAAAAAGTTACGAAGCAATCTTAATTATTTTAGTTCATCTGGTAACTATGAATGTACTAAAGATACTGTATAAATTTGAGCAGAATTGGTTAATTAGTTTTTGAGATTTTATGGCAGCAGTTTGTAAAAATCGTGTTTCGAGAAAAACGCTGTACCGCTTTTTATATATAATATATTGGCTCAAAAAAAATCACGAAGATTGTTGAAATGTGAATAAATATGATGTCCATATTATAAATTATTTTATTTCAATGGTTTATTAGAAAAACCAAATTAAAAGAAGCATTAAAAAACAGCCTTCACACTAGAGGACTCCCTTAAGGAATTTTAAAGTTCCTTCTGTAAGTTTAAAGAATTTTAAAAAGCTCGTAAGAATTTTAAGAAATTTTGATTTTTAAAGTAATTTTAAGAGATTCTAATATCCCTCGTAGAATTTTAAAGGATTTCATGACATTTTTAATGATTTTTAAAAGATTTTGTGAAATTTCACAAAATTTTAAGAGATTTTTATGTATTTTAAAGGATTTAACACTTTTTCATGGCATTATAAATGATTTTAAGAAATTTTGCTTTTTAACAGTGATTTTAAGGGATTTGATTGAAATTTTAAAGAATCTCACAAGATTTTTATGATTTATAAAAGATTTTGTAGAATTTTATGGAATTTCAAGACGTTTTCAAGAATTTTAAGAGATCTTTACATATTTTAAGAGAGTTAAAAGTTTTTCGTGGAAGTATAAAGAATGTTAAGAAGCTTGTAAAAATTAAAGAAATTTTGACATTTTTAAAATGATTTTAAAAATATTAAATATTTTTCTTGGAATTAAAAAAAATTTCAAAAATTATTTTTTATTCTTAAAGGATTTTGTGAGGTTTTTGCTTCCAAGAATTTTTATTTATAGATTTTAATGTATTTTAGGGAATTTCAAAGTTCATTATTGAATTTTAAAGGATTTCACAAGGTTTTTATGATTCGTAAGAGATTTTGTGAAATTGTAAACGATTTCGTGGAATTTTAATAGATTTTAAAGAATTTATGACATTTTATAGGATTTTAAAAATTATAGTTAAATTTTAAGAAATTTAAACATATTTCTAGAAATTTCAAAAGATTTCAGCGAATTTAAAGGGATTTCAATAAGTTTCCAATAATTTTAAGAGATTTTGACGCATTCTAAGAGATATTAAAGTTCCTCTTGGAATTTTGAAATATTTCAAGAGATTTTAAATAGATTTTGTGGAATTTTGAAGGATTGTAGGAAATTTTGAGATATTTTTATGAATTTTAAAAGATTTTGAAGTTTTTTGAGTAATTTAAAGGATTTGAAATGATTTTAAGGAAAATTTGAAATCAATTATTGAAAATTTAAGGGCTTTCATGAAATATTAACAAATTTGAAGGGATTTCGTCGAATTTTAAGATTTTTATAGGAATTTCAAGAAATTTCAATGAATTTTAAGAGATTTCCAAGATTGTCATAAATTTGAGAGATTTTTTACCAATTTCAAGTCCTTTGAAGTGATTTTAAATTTCAAAATATTTAAAGTGATATTATACGAAATTTTTGAAAAATTTCAATATATTTTTACTGAAAATTTGTTCGCATTTTGATACTCTTATGTCAGGGAAATTCATCTGAAAGTCAGGGAAATGAAAAAATTGAATCCTGTGGCCACCCTGTGCTTAAATAAAATTCTCTCCCTGTGGTATAGAAAAAAAATGTTAATCTCTTCCTCGTTTTTTCTTTCTTTTAAGCACAAGCAAAAGCCATGTGGGAAATTCTACTTCAACACCAAGTGGAAGTGGAGGTAGTGGGAGTGGAAGTCGAGCAGGAATATCCCGTTCCCGAGCTAGAATAATGCGAGGAAGTTCAGCTATTCGTGGTGGAGGAACCGGAAGTGGCAGTGGAAGCAGTGGCAGAATTGGTCCCCCCGGTGTGATTATGGGTGGTAGCAGCAGCAGCACTTCTCGTCCCATCGTTTCCGTGCCTGCTCCTTTCGTCCCAGATGATTTAATTGCCCAAGCTCAAGTAGTCTTGCAAGGAAAGAGCCGAAACATCATAATGCGAGAGCTACAACGTACAAATTTGGATGTAAATTTAGCAGTGAATAACTTGTTGTCACGAGACGATGAGGAAGGTGATGACGCTGAAGATGCGGCCGACAGTTACGTACCAGAAGATCTTATATCCCTCCTTGACGGTGGATTTAGTAACGAACACTCAGTCATTATCGACGCTGATTCCATGTTCTCAGAGGACATGTTCGGTTACGGAGGAATACGAAGTCGCAGTGGTTCTTCTCGCAGACTTGGCAACGACAGGGATGGCGAACGATCAACAGAACGAGACAGAGATAGGGACAGTTTTAGTCGTTGGAGGGATCGCCAGTATTACGGACCCCGGCGATGGTTAGAAACTGCTCTTAAGGATTCCTGGGAAAAAGATCTTGATAAGAAAAAAGAGCTTGCTTCTCAGAGTCCGCTCTGGATATCTGAGGAATTAGAATGGTGGCACGAACGAAGTGGAGAACCAGCTCCTAAATTCGTACAAATCGCTGCTCTTTATAGTGAATTGATTGCCGTTTCCTCAACTGGACAATTGTACCAGTGGAAATGGGCAGACTCAGAGCCCTTTAAACATCCCGAAAACCCAAATGTACACCATCCTAAGACAATACCTTTGGCTCTTGCTGGTGAGAAGATAGTTAACATTTCCGGAACTGCAATCCGCTGCTCCGTCAGCACAGAAAGTGGTAAAGTAGCAACCTGGTTAGACGAACTTCTCGGACATGTGGCATCTCGTTTGGAACATCCAGCCCAAGCCTTCACGGAATTCACCCTGGATAAGATTGTCTCGCTTCACACCTGTGCACTCTACACCGTCGCTAAACTCGAGAGTGGAGCGCTTTACTGGTGGGGAGTCTTGCCTTTTGCTCAACGCATGAAACTGTGGGAAAAGTACAAGGCTAAATCTCGAAAACACAGACCATCAACGATACTATCAACTGAAATCAGTTACGGAACTCACGTTTGTATGAAGAACAGTCCCATTTATCAACCTGGGGCTATAGGATTCTCCATCGCAAATGGGGTTCCGAAAGTAGGACAATTACTCTCAGCTGTGTGGAATTTGGATGCTATCTGCAGATTCAAAATTCTGCCGCCTGGTACTTTACCTACTGCTGTTCCAGTCGAGAAAAGAGAATCCAATGGAAATAACTCTAACAGTGGATCTAACACAAAGACAATCCATAAGGAAACCGCTGATCGATTGGACATGCCTCCTCCACCTTCACCAGCTTCCAGCACCTGTAGTGATACTGGAAGCATTACGACGAGTCACAAACGTCAGAAAAGAATGGCTCCAAAAAGTGATGGCGAACCAGATAGAAAGGACGAAGAGGATTGGCACTTGAAGGATGTCGTTTTTGTCGAGGACGTGAAAACAGTCCCCATTGGTAAAGTTATCAAAGTGGACGGTTGTTACGTAGCTGTGAAATTTTTCTCGAAGGATTCTAAGGAAAAGGAAAAGGAAAACAAAGAGAAGGACTTCAGTACTTCTGACTTTAAGGATTTGACTGCAGAAGAACTCATCAAACTTCTCGCCGACTGCAGACTCCTCAGAAAGGATGAATTGCAAGTCATTAAATCATCAATGAACTCTCGTGCTCCAGATTGCTTCCAGAGAACTCCAAGGCGAGTTAACATTGCCGAGGGGTTAAACGAGAATCTTCTCACTATCGCCACTGATGGTCAAGGCATTCACGCGATATTGAAGAATGGATCAAAGCTCAGTTACGTCGTCTACAATCTAAGCACAGGTAGATACGTGCAGGATTGTTACATTCCATCAGACCTAAACTCTTTTCTAGGATTGCAACCCCAGAATATCAGTTTAACGAGCGCTGGAGAAAACACAGAATGCTCCATGATACTTCGAGATGGCAATAATACCATCTATCCAATCGCAAAGGATTGCGCAGAGGCCATTCGGGATTCCAACTGGCTGGACTTGGTTCCTGTACTCTGCATCGGTGCGTCAACCATTCCCCTACCGAATATTCCCTCAATGAATTTGAAAAACCAAGTTGCGGTAATTGCTCTTGCCTTCGACAATCTGCTCCTTATGCCTCGTATTCTTCGGTGTGACTATGATGGAGTTAAGCAAGTCTTCGCTTCTTTGGAACAAGATCCCAAGGGCTGTCTGGCTCAAATTCAAGCCCTCCTAAGTGAACGCTGCGATGGTAATCGCAATATTCTTCACGCTTGTGTAAACATGTGTTCTCCCACATCGAATAAAGAAAATGATCAGGGAATCGAGAGAGACTTGGTCTCAAATGCTGTCGACGCTAGTTCTACTCCAATTGAGGAGCCCATTCCAACCTTGAACTGGCCTCCAGAAGCCTTTGACAATACATCAGGAGAAGAAGATAGTTTACTGAGCATTGGTACTGCCAACTTATCTATGATGAATAAATCAGGATCTGCAGCCAACAATACATACATTATAGATTCTGTCGAGAGACGAAACAACGCACTACTGATTTTGAAATATATGTGTGAGAATCCAGTCTTAGCACAGAATTTGAAAGACCTCCTATCTGCAAGAGATGCTCAAGGCCAGACGCCTTTGATGCTTGCGGTTTCTGTTCGTGCTTATCACGCTGCACTGATTTTACTCGAAACAATTCAAAGAGTCGGTAAAGATGGGAAGGATTGTTCATCTATGATTCTTCCAAGCGATGCCAACCCAGATTTGTCTCCTTTGTTTGTCACCTGCTGCAACGATACTTGCAGCTTCACCTGGACAGGAGCAGAACACATCAATCAAGATATTTTCGAGTGTAGAACTTGTGGCTTGACTGGTTCATTGTGCTGTTGTACTGAATGCGCTCGTGTCTGCCACAAAGGACATGACTGCAAATTGAAGAAAACTTCTCCAACAGCCTATTGCGACTGTTGGGAGAAATGCAAGTGTAAGGCTCTAATAGCTGGTCATCAGGGTGCTCGATATGACCTCCTCTGCCGATTGGTGACCAACACAGATTTGGCTACAAAGATTAATTCCAGAGGTGAAAGCATCCTCCTCTTCCTTGTACAGACTGTTGGCAGACAGTCGATAGAGCAACGCCAATTTAGAATAGCGCCCAGGCAACGATCAACATCAGCGAGTCGCAAAACGCCATCAGCAGATGGCATTGGTGCTGATTCAGACATGCCTGATCATGATTTAGAACCACCCCGCTTCAGCAGAAGAGCACTAGAAAGATTGTTAAACGACTGGTCTGCTGTACAGTGTATGATAATGTCAGGAGTACACGAAAACCCGAGCGATCAGTTATTTGGAGATCAAGGGAGTGGTTGTCGTCAAAGTGGAACTGCTCTTCTTGATAAATTTACTCACACCCTCCTCGTCAAATGCAGTTCCGAGATGCTGGACACTTTGTTGACCACTCTCATTCGAGAATTGCAAAACGATTCAGTCCCAGGTCGCCAGGAAGAAGCAACGAACGTTGCTAGGCGTTTTGTTAGATCCGTGACAAGGATATTTGTGATATTCACCATAGAGATGGCACCAAATACCACTAAGAGAAGAAGTACTTCAACAAAATCAACAACTTCTAGTACGACTCAAGCTTCACAACCCTTGCTGAAGTGTCGTAAGATCTTCCAGGCTCTGATTAAGTTGGCGGTTGAGGAATTGTGTGAAACTGCTGATTCTCTTATCGCTCCGGTTAGATTAGGAGTTTCAAGACCCACTGCTCCTTTCACTTTAACGAGCTCTGCAATAGAAGTGATTAATGGATCGGAAGAATTGTTTTCGATAGAGCCGCTGATTCCTCATAGTGGATTAAGTACACAGATTTTGGAAGCTGGTCTACCACAACAGGGAAATAATAATATTACTATTCCAAGAGATGTTTCTGCAATGGATGAAACTGAAGGTGGTGAGGAAGTTCCAATGGATATGGATGGTGACATTAGTGAACATGAAGAATCAGGGGTCTCTGGGGCAGTTAGTGGACAAGCGTTAGGGGAAGTGGATAATAATGTAGGTGGAGTTGGGGAAGAACAACCTGGGGATGGAGAATCTGATGCAGAACTAGATCTTTTGGCTGAGGCTGAAACTGATTCTGATTCCGATGATAATCATAGTAATCAGGATGCTGCATCTGCACAAAGAAGTGTACAAACTGGAGCAACTGCTGGTTCTGATGGTGGAATGGGGTCTATTTTACTTTTCCCTGAAGAGGAATCCGGCGAATCGAGTCAGCAGGAAGATGATGAGAGTGAAGCTGGAGAAACTGACGAGCAGGATAATGAAGAATTCCAGATTGGAGATGAACAACTCGAACGCAGAAGGTATTACTTTAATTTATTTTCACAAAAATTCAATTACCAAGGTGTCTAGTGGACCGGGAAACCGGGAAAAACCCAGGAATTTTATTTGACCAGGAAAAAGCGGGGAAAAACCCGGGAATTTCCAATTCTCTGATCACTAGACATCTTGGAGATTTTAAATAAATTTCGTTACATCACCTTTTTAGAGCGGAATTCTAAAAGGATTTTTTTGGATTTTTAAAAAATTTCGCAGCATTTTAAGGAATTTCCGGATATTTCGCGGAATTTTAAAGGAATTCATAAAATTTTCAAAGATTTTAAAGAACTTTAGGGAATTTTAAGGGATTTTAAATGTTTTCATGAAACTTCGATGAATTTTAAGAGAACTCAAGAGGTTTTTTATGATTTTTAAAAGATTTTGTGGAATTTAATGAGATTTCTAATAATTTTAAGGAATTTTAACAGATTGTTCTGATTTTTAAAAAATTTGATGTAGTTTTTAATGATTTCATGGAATTTAATGATATTTCTAATAATTTTATTGTATTTTAAAGGATAAAAAGGTATTTTAATAGTTATCATAGAATTTTAAAGAATTTTAAGAAGTTTCTGGGATTTTAAGATATTTTAAGTCTTGTCGTGGAATTTCGAGAAATTTCGAAATTTTATTTTTTCTGAGAATTTTAAGGGATTTTTAATGTTGTCATGGAATTTCCAAGAATTTTAGGAGAATTAAGAGATTTTAATGACTTTTAAAATACTTTATTAGCATTTTTAATGATTTTATGAAATTTTATGAGATTTCTATTAATTTCAAGAGATTTCAAGAAAGTTTTGTGATTTTTAAAAGATTGTATGGGATTTTTAAGAATTTTATGGATTCTGATAAGATTTCTAATACTTTTAATGAATTTTAAAGGATTTAAAGGATTTTTAAATGTTATAATTTTAAAGAATCGTATAATTTTAAAGAATTTGAAGAAGTTTCTGGGTATTTACCAGGTGTGTAAATATGAAACCGGAATTTTTGTATAAAAAATAC